>RPOG01000222.1:229949-244949 GCA_008086565.1 Thalassoma bifasciatum
ATCTTCATGGCCAGACTTTTTACTTGTGCCCGAGGCAGTGAGTCAAAGAAAAAGTCCTCGTTGAATACAGGGTTCCTGCTGTTCTTGATGATGGTGCTCCTCTGTTTCTGCTGCTTCCCAGGGTTTAGGTAGAGCGCCACACAGCAGTTAATGCTTTTAGGGTCCGTCTGCTTGTCATACAGGGCTTCAGCGGTGAGGACACGCACCCTGAGCCGTGCTGCCTCTGCATCATAATGAGTGCTCAGCCTCACTGTCCCCCCCTTGTGGAGGTTGACAGTGTGCTCACGCTGCAGGAGGTCTGAGGCTGCAACCCTTAGGCCACTGCTTTTAGATCCACGAAATGCTGGAGAGGGTGGGCAGCGCATACGACGCCGCTGCATGTTTGGGCTGTTGTCTGCCGAGCTACAATCATCTGTGGAGAGTGAACTGTGGCGTGCGAGGGAGCGCTTGGCACGAAAAACCTGAGGGAAAGGACAAACAACTGGTTAGCTGCAGAAAACACTTGTGTAACTACTTCAGCTGATGCAAACACAACTTAATCTCTGGAGAGGAGTGGAAACGAACACAGAGAACACACTACCTCGCTTCGTCTCTTCGTCTCGCCCTGTCGTCTCCCCTCAATTTCCCCCTACTGAGACGACTCCTCGTCCACAGTGAAAGAGGGGGTGACTTCATCGCCATCCCTAAACCCAGACGGCCCCGGTCCTCTCAAGGGGGAACACTCGCGGAGACCCTCTTTGGTGAGGTGAGAGGGCTGCTGGGGTCGCTGTGGAACAGGCTTTCTTTGCGTCTGGTGTGAGGAGACTCCACCAGGGTGGAGAAACCATACGAGGTCTGAGCCTTGGGGACATAGGGCAGAGACATGGCGGTCTGAGACTGTGGGTCAGCATTGGTGTTCACTTCAGCTCTGAACGTGTCTGCAGACCCGGCAATCGGCTCATCTGCGCTCTCTATTTGGATGATGTGACGGTTGGCTGCCTTCTGAAGGCTGCGGGAGAAAAGGCCAGGGCTGCAGGGGTTCTTGCTGCTGCGGGCTCTGGGGCTCTGGCTGCAGATTGCATGGTCAGAAGAGGAGGGTCGAAGGGTAGAGCAGGGGTGGGGCTCTGGGGTTAGGGAGTCTTCTGGTGGGCAACAGATAAGTTTGGGTGGAATAAAGAAGTCAGGGATCTTGTCCGGAGTGAGGACGTTGGCGTAAACAGAAACAGGAATGGCCTCCACTGTCTGCGGGGGCTGGGATTGTGTCCCACTGTTCTCCACAGAGCTGCGGAGCTTCTCTAGGAGCCACATGCCCACTCAGACTCCACACAGCTCACTGTAATCACAAAGTGGTGCCTGGAGATAAAGACAAATCACATCCAATTCTTTCAAACAGACAAAATCAAAAGTGGTATATTTTTCAGTTCAGCTTTAAATACCTTACCCTCAAAAGAAATAAAACTAAATCTGAATAGCTTTTAACAGCTTCGGAAAAAAAAAACAAAATAAAAACGTATAACATGGAACTCATGTTTTTTAAATGCCATGAAGGAAGTGGAAACATTACAAGGTAACGCCATAATAGCACAACTTTATTTTACATAATGAAGAATAAGAATAATGAATAATAGAAATTGACAAAGCACCCCAAAACTAAATATAAATTCACTCGAATGTATTAGGATATAAAAATAACACTTGAAGACAGTTCATGTAAGCAATACTGATGTTTTTGGTTATGTCACATTTATAACTTCGAAGGAATTCGATCAAACATGCAGTTTCCTCTGATGAAATAAACTTTGAGTTTTGACAACTCGACGAAATCCGTGAAGTGAGCGCGTAAAGTCAAACCCAAACAGTTTTTCATAAACAACTTCATGCAATCTTCTTTCCAGCTGACAATCAAACATAAACTCTGAACAAACCTGTTGGCGGTGAAACTATTTTCCCTCGATGAACCGATAATCCCCGTGCGCTCCTCTGCAACCTCTCCACGCGCTCCGTGCGTAAAACGAACAACCTGCTTACCCGTAGTTTCAGCGTGATCCCAAACGCTCTCCAACGGTTAAAGACTGCTGGATCAGACTCTCACTCTTTATATGTTGGGGGTCTCTGACTTGTGAGCCAATGAGGAGGTGGTGCAACCTTCCCATGACATTACCAGAAAAATTACACTCTGCACAGAAAAAAAGGGAGGGATGAGAATATCTCGTTTAAATGCTGTTGTTTCTTTATTCTCAACACTCTAAAGTGTTTCGAATTATGTGGCTTTCACATCTCACACCTCATTGATTTTAAAGGAGGACGCCACAAGGATGTCATTTAGTGCTCACGTGTGCTCTGTTCCCTCATGTATTATTATCAGATGGAGTCTTTCTTCCTATAATGAGTGGTGCAAACCTTAATTGGCTTCCTGGTGGCGTGTGACGTGGGGAACAATATGCCGTGTTCACATGCACAGTCTAAACTCCGTTCCCTATGATAAGAGGAAAAAAATCTCTTATCTTTGTTTTCACAGACATGAGAACACAAATTAATAAACACTAGAGACCTTGGGCTTATGTTCACCCCCTTTTGCTCGGACAGCTTCATAAAACCTTGTTTAAGTCCACAAATCTACCATGGACATGCCACAGAGTTTGGATTTGTAGCTGGGTTGTGTCCAGAGCCTCTCAGATTTACAGACCCCCTGCTGCTTGCTGAACCCAAAACTCTGATGATGAACTGTGGTTAAGCTCCCTTCTGTAGTTTTGGACTCAGTCTCCTGAACAGTCTGACTGTTGATCCACAGGGGAAGGATGAGCACCACCAAATAAGCTGTTTAAAACCTCTTTGGAGAGAAAAACTTGAAGGTGAGAACTTTAAGCTTAGTTCCTGAAAACACCACAGTACCCAAGATTTACTAAATCAATTTAGCAGTTAATTTTTATGAAAGTTTGTTTGTCATTTTTTTCCAGTATAAATCCTGGATATCTATATCAAAGCTGATGACCAGATTCCCTGTTTCTTCTTGGCAATTTTTGTGTTAAGTGAATATGATTTAACCAAAATGAAATACATCATTCTATAATAGTAAATAAATTGATGTCAAACACTCAGATGTAAAGAAAAAACACTTTCATTTCACTTCACTTTTTTTGTCTTACTGCATTTACCTTTTTGGCAACATTTTACTGTAAAGCTCCTGTGAGGAGTGTTTAGCTGGTTTTGAAACAGAATGAAACCAATAATGACGCCTCTTTACAAAATGAAAAAAAGACCATCCATGAGAGAGCTAATTATTTCTGTCTAGTCATTTCCATTGTTCTTCTGCTGAAGCACAGTTGCTGGTCGGGTCAAAAGCTCAAAACCCACTGAGACAACGCACATATTGTCAAATCCGCATCATATTCAGAGACACAGAATGTTAAGCCTTTTACAGCCAATGTCTTGCTAATTTCTCCAACAGCATGCTTTGTACTTGGGGTGGATTTTTTTTGTTATTTTGCAATTGAGTAGATTTGGACCATGAAAACGCCAAAGTTGCAAAATTTCAGCAAGCAACATTGCTGAATTTAAAATATGTGCTGCAAATATGGTGCCTCATGTAGTTAGTATTTTACACCAGGAGAAGGTAGACATCTGTAACTTCAATCCGAGCTACATTTGTTGGCGTATTTCTATTCAAAGTTCAAAGTAACACAGCGCAAGAAAGCAAACTTCAGTGAGAGGTATGTTCGCTGTTAAAGAAGAACATTGTCAAGTAATAGCTGACTCAGATTCTGAAGATGAATTTTCCCCCTCAGATGAAGATGTTCAGTCATCCAGTAAGACAGAAGTGACACTGCTTCTATGCGTAGAGACACTGAGTCAGTTCACTGTGCATAGGTGAAAAGTTTGATTACATCTTGTTAAGAGGTGTCCAGTTCTCAAGTGTCAAATTATTTTGTTTTTTTCCACCATGAGGCATGGGCATGTTTTTTGATCTAATTACAGATTGGAAATTAAGCTTTTCAGACCAAAAAAGTAGAGAAGGAGAAATAAACCCGGCTCATGCAGTTCTTAAATTTCCAGAGGGACCATTGTTTTGTCATGTGGTATCAAAATATTGGTCAGGGTTATTTGAGGACATCAAACCTGAATGATGTAAAATCAATTTAAATTAATGAATTGCCTTTGTTTTTTCTGGCCCAGAGTCTGTCTAGAGAAAGCCAAAATCGCATTCAACCCACATTGTCTTTTGCCAGGTGTCAAAGATGGAGGTGGATCTGTCATGGTATGAGCAGCCATCTCGTAGGAGTCATTGGACTAGTCAGTATTCTGTTTTAAAACATGTCCAATGAGGCCGTTTAACAAAACTTGTACCACTGTATGTTCACTTCATGGTATGATCCAAGTGACAATCCCACACGCCTCAGTGTACTCCAAATAGTTGTTTAAAACGTGTTGTTCTAATTATTTTGTCCAAAACTGTAGCACAAATTGTATGAAATACAGGAGAGAAAAACCAGGCCTGCTTTATGAGTGTGACTCTATTTGACAAGATTTTCAAAAGAATATTAGTTTTCACAACCCCTTGGCTGCTTTTTGTTTGGCTATAAACTGATATTTCATTGCTTATGTCTGTTTGTGGTTAGAGTCTGATCTGCTTGGCTGGGTGCAAACTTTCAAATGAATGTTTACAATTGTTGCTTCTGTTGCTCAGCAGTGGTTTTCCCTCATGTATTCAGTATTTAGCTCTGAGCAAAAAACACAAGCAACTTGTATAAATAAACTTCTTTCCTTTGCTTGTTTTTATTTTTCACCTATTCTCAGCTTATGGGTGCTGATGCCTGGGCCTATAACACAACTTAGTGACACGACAATGCAGGAAATATATAAATAAATCGTACAACGTTGCTTCAATTGTTTTTTCTTTTAAAAGGAAGTACATTTCCTGCTACAGAGGAAACACAGTTCGATGCAGGGTTTGTTTTTTTTTTGCTAAGGAGTCTTTAAATTAAGTTTGTTTAATTGCTCGAACTTTTTGCTACAGCAGTGGCTTTGAGAAATCCGCTATCATCAAAACAACTATATAAACTTTATGTTATGAATCATGGAGAAACCTGCTCAAATGTCTGGCACTTACTGAGTCTGCACAGGTTTGTTATGCATTTGGAGATGATGACCTGACTCTGCTGTGGCTTCTTCCTCCTTTAAGACCTAAAGAAAGACCCTTAATGCTTATGCAAATTAGATCCATGTGTCCCTTCTCCAAAAATAGATTGTAGTCAATTACAGATTAGTGATGAACCATTAGATGAGTACATCAGGGGATGATTCATCCATTCGTCTAACCATCCATTTAGACATTGTACTATAGTCAACTATTTACTGGTAGACAGAGGAAACACTCCATCTTCTGTTTGGCCCTTTGGTGCATTTGAATTGAATAATGCCAAAAATAGCTGGGATGACTTGATGATAAATAAACATTATAACTGTATGGAAGGAAATGAGGAAACTTTAATGTACTAAGTTTCTTACGACCGTCTAATGGGGCTGCATTTGAAGAAAGAAGTTCATTTTCAAACTGTAAGATTTTATTTGATCTTACCATTGAAATTTGTTGCCTATTTGAAAAAAATAAACTCTTTACAACACATCTAATCATTTCTTGAACATTTGTGTAGAACACGCAAAATATGGAAATGACTTTACATACCCATACGCCCACACACTAATGTAACGTTGTCATATTTAATTGGCCGAAAGCTGCTGTGCTTCTGTTTATAATGAGACCTTCCACATCTCTCTGATGACAACCTCTCAAACCTGGCCAGAAGCAGAAGCAGCAACCTTACCCTTTCTTGACCAATTACATCGTAGCTCTTGGCTTTCTACTGAATGTACAATAACTACTGACACATGTATCTCACATCACTTCTGCTGAGCTGATGCTCAACGAAATAATCACCAATTATGTTGTATCTTTGGAAAAAAAATGACTGAATGGACCCTTTTACCCCTATTTAAATGGACACATCTTTGCTGTTGACTAGGTCTTGGCTGATCTGATAGTTTGCTGATATTTTCACTGTGGTTTCCATAGACCTTGGTGCCGTTTTGGAGAGCCTTCTGTGAGATACTGACATCAGTGGCACGCACACAAATCCAATGGCCCTTTTCCACTGACTCGCCTTGGCCCTACTCTACTCGGCTCTACTCGACTCTACCCGGTTTGTGTTGCATTTCCACTAGCGCGGTACTACGCGGCAGACGCCAGTTTTTAGTACCTACTCTACCCGGGTTCCAAGCGAGTAAAGCCGATACTAAAACGTGACGTCGAGGGACTGCCGGTCACTCATTGGTCAGAAAATGTCCTCACGGAAGCTTAAGACTCTGTACAATCACTTACAAGAGGCAAACAAATAAGTCCGCGACGAGTTTTTAATGACATTTAAACCCGACGGCACAGAACCAGACTGAATGAACACAAAATACCACCTTAAAATGCACCTTCATGATTCCTAAATAAGTTAAAAGTCCTTTTTAAACGAAAAAGAAGTTAACAGCAAAGACAGTTCGGTTTAAAGAGTCTTTTCGATTAAATCAAAGTTCGTCGGCGCAGGAGCGATCTGTCTGCTACGAGAGTCTTTAAGCACCAATCAGTCCATTAATCCACGGNGTGACGTCGAGGGACTGCCGGTCACTCATTGGTCAGAGAATGTCCTCACGGAAGCTTAAGACTCTGTAGAATCACTTACAAGAGGCAAACAAATAAGTCCGCGACGAGTTTTTAATGACATTTAAACCCGACGGCACAGAACCAGACTGAATGAACACAAAATACCACCTTAAAATGCACCTTCATGATTCCTAAATAAGTTAAAAGTCCTTTTTAAACGAAAAAGAAGTTAACAGCAAAGACAGTTCGGTTTAAAGAGTCTTTTCGATTAAATCAAAGTTCGTCGGCGCAGGAGCGATCTGTCTGCTACGAGAGTCTTTAAGCACCAATCAGTCCATTAATCCACGGGGATCCAAAAAGGAAAACCAGTTCAAAGAAGAATTATTGATCAATAAAAAATCTCCGGTATACCAGGCCCAAAAATCAAAAATTAAAGCGATCTCACTGGATCCAGTGAAGAGTTAATGTCGTTAAGCAGCGCCTTCGTTTCCCTCTGCNAAGTTTGTTTAATTGCTCGAACTTTTTGCTACAGCAGTGGCTTTGAGAAATCCGCTATCATCAAAACAACTATATAAACTTTATGTTATGAATCATGGAGAAACCTGCTCAAATGTCTGGCACTTACTGAGTCTGCACAGGTTTGTTATGCATTTGGAGATGATGACCTGACTCTGCTGTGGCTTCTTCCTCCTTTAAGACCTAAAGAAAGACCCTTAATGCTTATGCAAATTAGATCCATGTGTCCCTTCTCCAAAAATAGATTGTAGTCAATTACAGATTAGTGATGAACCATTAGATGAGTACATCAGGGGATGATTCATCCATTCGTCTAACCATCCATTTAGACATTGTACTATAGTCAACTATTTACTGGTAGACAGAGGAAACGCTCCATCTTCTGTTTGGCCCTTTGGTGCATTTGAATTGAATAATGCCAAAAATAGCTGGGATGACTTGATGATAAATAAACATTATAACTGTATGGAAGGAAATGAGGAAACTTTAATGTACTAAGTTTCTTACGACCGTCTAATGGGGCTGCATTTGAAGAAAGAAGTTCATTTTCAAACTGTAAGATTTTATTTGATCTTACCATTGAAATTTGTTGCCTATTTGAAAAAAATAAACTCTTAACAACACATCTAATCATTTCTTGAACATTTGTGTAGAACACGCAAAATATGGAAATGACTTTACATACCCATACGCCCACACACTAATGTAACGTTGTCATATTTAATTGGCCGAAAGCTGCTGTGCTTCTGTTTATAATGAGACCTTCCACATCTCTCTGATGACAACCTCTCAAACCTGGCCAGAAGCAGAAGCAGCAACCTTACCCTTTCTTGACCAATTACATCGTAGCTCTTGGCTTTCTACTGAATGTACAATAACTACTGACACATGTATCTCACATCACTTCTGCTGACATCAGCTCAACGAAATAATCACCAATTATGTTGTATCTTTGGAAAAAAAATGACTGAATGGACCCTTTTACCCCTATTTAAATGGACACATCTTTGCTGTTGACTAGGTCTTGGCTGATCTGATAGTTTGCTGATATTTTCACTGTGGTTTCCATAGACCTTGGTGCCGTTTTGGAGAGCCTTCTGTGAGATACTGACATCAGTGGCACGCACACAAATCCAAGACTCCAAATTAAGCTTGATTGTCATAAAGATGCAGACATTTTTATTACCTAAACATTTTTGTCATCCTTGTTATTGTATAATCAACACATAACTTCTACTTTTCCACTAGATATGCTGTCAAATGACATGAACCAACCTTTCATACTTTAATGCTTACCAGCAAAAGTTATCAATGAAAAAGTCAATGATGCCAAACATTGTACTCATTAATATCATGAGCAGACTAATATCAGCATTAAGCTCCAACAATGTTGTCTCTAGGTGTCGTTTTACATGAATGCCATCTTGAACCTTCCATCAGAGATTACCACATGGTATAGTGGTTTCTCTAATGGTTCCTCTAATGCTCTCTTCTCTACACATGCTGCTTCAACCTATCAGGAAACCTAACTGAGTAAACTGACAGATAGACGTCAAAGTGTATTTGCCAGCTAACAGTGCACTCACTGTAAGTCACATCTTCTAATGTTCCCCACATGTATGGGATTCGAATGATTATATTCTCTAATAGTGTATCCAGGCAGCTTCATGTGACTTTCAGGCTCATTGTGAATGGTTGAGCAGTGTTGCTATGATCTCTGATATGTTCTACATCTAAAAATATTCATTTTCTCAATATCTGAAGCCAATGTCACTTTAAGAAAGCACACAGTGTTGCTGCATTATGTTCGGTTGATAAGGCTTCTGCATATTCTTAATGTGTAATGTATGCACTACTCAGGTGACCTTTCATGTTATCTGGTAACAGAGAAAATCAATGGAAAAAAAACAGAGTTAAATAAATCAAAAAAGTCATGACCTTTCACTCAAACTGCAGTCATTTTATTGGTTATAATTTTTAAGGGGAAAATAGATGGAAGAGTTGTGTCTGCCTACACATTTTACAGCTCTCATTAGGCTGTATTCTGCACTAGCTGTTCTTTGAATGCCATTATCGAGGGCCTTATAGGCAAAAATTGATCCCACATCACAGAGAAAATAACACTTCTTACTCTTTTTGTTCTACCGTATTTGCCAGCAAAAAAAAAGACTGATTGATTTCTGTTCTCATTATCGTGCATCAGCAGTGTTGGTGGGTGAATTTTCCTAGAGGCAAAAGCTCTGAAACTACTAGAAAATGTAAAATAAAATGCCACAGGTATTATGTCTACTTTATTGCTACTTTTGCCAACTGGATATATTTGTCTTAACAAAGCTTTAAGAGATATTTCAGGTTTTTTGGGAGGTGTGTTTTTATAAATTACATGTCACTAGTAAGTTTAGTAGCCATAATGGATGCCTCACCTCAGCCCCTTGAATGAGAAACTACAGGGTGAAGCAGCTATGCTACAGTTCTCTGCAGACAGGGCAAGGTCTGTAACATAATGTTAATTTGTGGGACTGAACCGGAGCACTCATCTCAGTTCATGTGCATGCTCCAAAAGCCTGTTAGCTTTTCCAGACTTCTGCATTAGCCCACAGTTTATGCACATGAACCACCAGGTAACTTGGGATCTTGCCTTCTCTCCATTTAGCCTCACATTTTGTATTTCCCTTTCTCTTTGGTGCATTGATTTGCCTGAACTTTTTAAAAGTTTTGTTTGTTGGCTTTTTGCCACATTTATTCATAGACAACAGGACAGGAAACAGGGCGAGAATCGGGAGTAATATGTGAGAAAGAGGCCACAGGTTGGATTTGAACCGAAGCCACCCACTTACTCACTTCGGGGCTAACCTCATGGGGTGTGTAATCCAAACTTTTTAGCCATACCAGCACCCCAAGTTGCATCTACTTCCAAAAACACATAGGAGGTTTCATTATTTTGCTTGGTTATATTTTTGAAATTCTGAAACCTACAGACCTAAAAAGTACCATGTAGAAGCAGGGTTTGGAAATGCCATCTGTCTCAGCTGAACAACATCTGTTAAAATGTTTCTGGCAAAAAAAATAAAAATAAAAAATAAATTAATAAATAAAAATTCTGGCTCATTTGTGTGATCCAGATAATTCGCCTCAGCAACAAGTGACTCTTTCAGCACACTTGCATCCTTAATTTCTTTAGATTTAAAAAACAAAAAACAAAAAACAAAAAAAACCAAAACTTTATTTTTTTTTCAATGGCATAAAATACAAAAATTCAATGTGGCAACAGTACATGGAATACACAACCAAGCGTCAATATAAAACAGCAAGAGGACAACAATTTCAAACATTTAAAATGTCCAAGGGTAGAACGCTTCCACTGTTGAAATCAAGGGATTTCCTTCACCTAAGTTCAGTGTTCAATGTTTTCAATGTTACTGGTGATCACAGTTGATGCATACACTTCTATCATTTGGCTAACAAGGGTTGGATCTGAAACAAAGTCGATCATGAACAACACTCCTCTGTAGAAGTTGTGAGGTCAAAATGACAAAGAAAAGAAGAAAGAAAAAGGAAGTTAAAGGTTTCAATAATTGTTTGTCAAATTAAGTGCAATTCAGAAGTTTAAAAAAGTCACTCCAATAATTACTCTACAGAAGCACGCAAAGCTCCAATGGTTCCTGGCCAGTGCTCCATCAGCATGTGTTAAGTTGGACCTTTGTTAGTGCATGCACAGTTGGAAATTGGACCTCTGCTCAGGTCTCAGCTGTTAACTGGAAATCAGGCAATCTCAGCTGCAAAAAACATTTTTTGGGTCGAATTCAACCAATGTCATTTCAAGAGAGAAGGTCTAAACTGTCCCCCCAGTTATGTAAATAAGTAAAATTGGCAAATTAAACCTTTTCACAGACGCCTTGGAATAAAAGCAGATCGATACTGACTTGAGAACAGAAAAACAACGACAAAATATTTATGTACATGGCCCCTCCGGTGACAACTAAGAAAAAAGTAGCAATGAATGACTATTTTCAAAGAATTATTGTCAGTCATATCCATGCAGAAACTGTACAGAAAAGTGTGAAAAAGTAGGTGGAGACAATTCTTATTGAATATTTAGATAATATAATGATGCATCCAGCTTTTCCCACACACCCACACAACTAACAGCAAAATTTATCACAATCTTTAGACATCACCACAAGCCCCATCGCTCACACATAGATGGTTCCATTACACAGACACTAACAGTGAGTGACTGCATGATCCAGCAGAATGAAGACTGATGCTTTCCCTATGAACCACTCCAACATACACTCGTGTGCACTTATCCACACATCTCCTGTATGGAATTACTGCAAGATCATGCAGAAAAACTACTAAACACTTAATATAAAAGTAGTGTCTGCAGGATTTTCCATAGAAAATTTAAAATGTCAAATTTGACGGGAGTTATCCTGCTCAATTGTCATTTCTATAGATGTATGTCAGTGTCTGTTTCGGCCTCAACTACTTCCTCTGCCAGTATGTTGATGTTCTGATTGTCTTTGGATGTTTTTGGGTAGAGAGTAGGTATCCAGCCAATCACAGTGCGCTGAGTGCACAAGTCACTCTGCATGTTGATGTTAGCAAGTTGGAGTAGCTATAGCAGCTACAATAGTGGCTGTAATACAGAAAAAGAATGACACAATATTTACAGGATATTTCATTCACCTGCAGGCAATCAGGTGTATGGCCCTTGTGTCGCTCCTGCATAGAAACGCAATGCTGCAGGTGCTCACTGGGCTGGTGAGTGTGTTCACAAAGATACCAGCTTTAGGTTACCAGCTAAAGTCAGAGGCAGTGGGGATGTGCTCCGGCTGGCTCTTAGCTACAGAGGAGGAGCCCAGTTTGGATGTTGTGTTTACAAACAATAACAAAAAATCCTACAGATCCCACCTTTAATCAAAATTGGCAAAAAAAAAAAGGAAAAAAAGAAAGAAAGGAAATAAAATAAAAAAAGAATTCTCATTTCAGCTTCTCTTTAAGGCTCTCCATTCAAAAAAAACCCCTTCCCTTAAATTGGCCAGACCTCTGGCAGCCAGAGCAATGAGCAGACCTTGGTGTTTGAGGCCTGACCCCTCAAGAATAAGTTCTTTTTGCAATAAACCAAAAATTTCAGAAAGTTTTTTGAAGATATCATGAAGATCTTGTGCTATTTTAACAATGGACTGTTTTGAGCTGTTCACAGATGGGTTCAGGGACTTGTACAACTGATAAATATGTAACTGCTTAAAAATCTGCACATGCTAAGTATGGATATCCTGCACTGTTGATATATACACATTCAAAATAAGGGAAGGCAGAACATCCCTTCTACAAAACTTTTGTAAGAATATTTTTTCACAACTAAAAACCTGGGCTCAGAAAATCTTTTCACCCCTAACTTTTTTCTATGCCTGAAAATATTTCATTATTAGATTACAGTAATCGAGCTGTGTTGTGGGGAACATATTATGTGTAATAAGAGCAGATAGGATAATAGCCCATAATAAAGTAGAAAGCTCTCTGTGTGAGTCATAACCTGCACCAAGGTCATGACAGGGGGGTGCTCATGTTGTTATCATTGTGACAGAGTGAGTTTGGAAAGAATCTGAATGTTTCTATCATTGTTTTGCAACATCTCAACAACTCTGTATCTTCTTCTGTATCTGTTCTGTTTAAACAGAATACAATGATTTAAAAATCCTATTTAACCGAAACTGAATTGACTATACTACAAAGACAAGATATTATTGTTCAAACTGATAAACTTAACTGTTTTTAAAATATTCACTCATTTTGACTTTGATTCTTGCAACACCTTCCAAAAATGTTGGGACAGGGACAGCAAAAGACTGGGAAAGTTGAGGAATGCTCAGAAAACACCTGTTTGGATCATTCCACAGGTGAATGGGTTCATTGGAAACATCTGTGCTAAGGTAGGGGCATGTATCATTAATTTTGAACAGAATAAGCGGATCAACTTATTTGTAAGTAACTGTTATTGTTGATGAATGAGGTGTCAATAGAGTAAACTTTCTCATATATCTGTGCTTCACTGATGGACTTTTTGCTTTTCCTGGGTGTGCGGGAGTTGAGCATTTGGCAGCCTATGTCCATTTGGCTCTGACAACAGGCCCATGAAAACGGCTCATTTTTCTTCTCCATGTGCTGAAAAGCGCAGCACACTGAGCACCTTTCTCTCGTCTCTCTCACCCTGTAAGCTCCATGTCACAGGGCACTGAACACATGCCCCTCTCAGTGACTGCTGCAGGGTGACCCTCTGTCTCTCACCATCTTCCTCCGGCTAGAATCTACAGACACGTTTTGCTTGTTGGGAAAACAATGTGCTGAAGGCTCAATCCCCTGCTCCCAGGCATAACATAATTTCCTTAAAAATTAAAGGAAAGTTAACTCCAGAGACACTTCATTCATTAACAAAGATCAAATTGTTATTGGAAATCATGTCCTCCAGGCCAAAGAGGACCTGACAACCCTCGTTGTAATCGGTGCAAAGTTCAAAAGCCAGCATCTGTGATGGTATGGTGGTGTGTAGGTGCCCATGGCATCATGGGTAACTTGCACTTCTGTGAAGGCAGCATTGATGCTGAAAAGCACAAACAGGTTTTAGAGTGACACATGCTACCAACATTTTTTTGCAGGGTCCCTGCTTGTTTCCGCAAGATAATGCCATGCCACATTCTGCACCAGTTACAACAGTATGACTTCATAGTAAAAGAGTGCAGGTACTAGACTGGTCCATCTGCAGTGCAGACCCATCTCCCATTGAAAATGTGGGGAGCAACATGAGGTGTAGAATACAACAACAGAGACCCAGGTCTGTTGAGCAACTGAAGTCATCCATCAAGCAAGAATGGGACGAATGCCTACAAAGCTCCAACAATTAGTGTCCTCAGTTCACAAATGCTTATTGAATGTTGTTAAAAGAAAAAGTGATGTAACACAGTGGTAAACATGGCTCTGTCCAAGCTTTTTAGGAACCTGATGTAGGCATCAAATTCAAAATGAGTGAAAATCTGAAAAAACAAACAAACAAACAAAATAGCCCAATACAGCTTATCAGTTTGAAAAAAAAACATTTTATCTTTGTAGTGTATTCAATTGAATATGGGCTAAAAAGATTTGTGAGTCCTTGTTTTGTGTTTTTATTCTTTTTTTCTTTTTCTTTTTTTTTTAAGGTTCCAACTTCACTGGATTTGGAGTTGTATTTGAGAAGTTATGAATGAAAACTTCTTCACTGACAGCAGTCAAATGCAATGGATCTCAGTGTCAGTGTGGATTATTTTATAACTTCTGTAAGAACCAGGACCAAACTGTTCATGGCTTAGAGACTGTGTAGTTAGTAAAGAGCGTAAGAGTAGTATTGATCTTCTAATCAGGAGCAGAGCAGTGGCTATGATTGTGACGTAAGTCTTGCATTAAAAGGTTTTTTTCATTGATGGATAAGACAAAAAACTTAAGTGACTTCTGAAGGTGCTCTACTTGTAACTGAGCAACAGATATGGCATTTCTGTTCACTGTAGAAAATACAATATTTTAGACAACATTTTTATCACATAAACGCATCAGATTTCAGTCAGTTGTCGTCCTTCTGTTTCTTCTTCATGATTGCAAAGGTGTAACATCGACTCAGTGTTATTCTTTTCATTGAGGTTTTGACCAAACCAAATATTCATGCCAGAACTAGTCAAACGAGCTGTGTTTGGCTCATGTAATCATCATCAGGGGAGGCGCAAGCAGCCTGCTAATTCTGCACCCTCCTGATTGGCCCATTTGTCTTCAGGCTCCTCTGCTCACATTCCCCAAATGACACAACCATGATGGTAACAAGCTGCTGC
>RPOG01000222.1:247449-397449 GCA_008086565.1 Thalassoma bifasciatum
CTCTTTCATCACTGATCCATCATCATTGTCATCAAACAACCAAGTGAGAGATCGAAGCCACCCACAAACCTCATTATTCCTAGGTCATACAGTATCACATTTCTCTGTGTAAGTAATCACAAAACATCAATACTTTTGTTGTTTTGGTACCTTTGCTGCACTTAAATGAGAAAGGTGTCTCTTCAACTTGTCATCAGCGTGAGCTCCTCTGATGAGGAAAACAGCAGAAGCTGTTAGACCCCCGTGAGAGTGAGTAATTACTCACTCCTGTGGCTACGAAGCATAACCAAGTGAAGAGGCATACTCCCTGTGCTATATATAAGACTTGATTGAAGGAATAATTGTTTGTTGGAGAGTTCAGCACAGTGAATGACACATTTTAAAAGTGCATACATTAAACAGAGTCTCGTCTGCTTTGTCAGACTTGAATTGTTTGAAGTATCATGAGAATTCAACAGCCCTCCTCACATTTTGTAAGTGTATGTCTTTGACATGATATAAAAGACTGGTGGAGCTCTTTGACAGGTAGAGGTGTCAGGCTGGAACAGAAGCAGGAGATAGAAGTGTGATCTTCATGTCTTTTTCCTCTCTGTTTCACTTCAGTAGGTTGTATATGAGCATGACATTTCTCTGTTGCTAAAGCAACAGAGAAAAAGTATCCTCCATTCTTAATTTTGAATTACAATTGAATTGAAGTTAAGTCTTAAATACCAGTGTTTCCTCTTCTCATATTTAGGATGAAAATAATAGTATCGTGTTGCAGTCATTCTTATGTTTTGCTGTTTTCCTGTAGTTAGTTTAACCAATGTAATATGTGGTGTGAAAAGGCTTTCTCTTCAATCCTTGTCTTTTAACCACAGCAAGACGTAGTTACTGTGTCTGATCTTATTTGCTCTTAATTGGTTTACATATGCTTTCTCTGATGTGTTCTGTTTCTCTTATCCGTTTCTATCTTTTTTTTTTTAACTTCAGCTCTCTATACAGCACTTTGTTTTCAGCTGTGGTTGTTTTAAAGTACTAAATAAATAAAGTTTGTTGGTTGGTTGTTGTTGATTGACGATTTACATTTCTGAACCTACTTTGGTTTTTTTAACAACATCTAATCATTACTTTTTTCTAAAAAAGAAAACAACAAAAAAAACAAAAAGAAACAGTGTTTCATGTTGTAAAGCTCCTGTAGATGTAATTCCCTTTCAAGAACCATCAAATAAAAAGCAATGTTGGTCCCAAATTTGTATTATTTCCAACAAATATTCAAAAATGTCACAGATCTCATGATATCTCTTGACAGGATTTCATTCAATCCTGCACTACAAGCAGAGGCAAGACGGTTGTGGTTGTGCTCATAAGTCTCCATACCCCAGTAGAATTTATGATTTCTTTTCACAGATAGTTTGAATGGTAACAAAAAATCTTTTCTTTCACTTATGGTTAGTTGTTGGGTGAAGCCATTTATGAACAAACAACTGTGCTTACTCCTTTTAAATCATAATGACATGAGTTCTTAATACTTTGTATTGCCCCCTTTGACAGCAATGACAGCTTTAAGTCTTATATGGATGAGGGTCTTTATTTTCTCAGATGGTAAAGCTGCCCATTCTTCTTGGCAAAAAGCCTCCAGGTCGTGTAAATTCTTGGGCTGTCTTGCATGAACTGCAGCTGTGAGATCTCCCTAGAGTGGCTCAATGATATTGAGGTCAGGAGACTGAGATGGCCACTCTAGAACCTTCACTTTATTCTAGTGTAGCCAATGGAAGGTCAACTTGGTCTTGTGTTTTTGATCATTGTCATGTGGGAACATCCAAGTACGTCCCATGCACAGCTTCTGGGCCGATGAGTGCCAATTTTCCTTTAGTATTTTCTGATACCATGCTGTATTCATCATGCCATCAGTTTTGACCAAGTATCCTAAAACATCAATGATCTACTTCCGTGTTTCACAGTAAGAATGGTGTATCGTTTATCATAGGCCTTGTTGACTCCTCTCCAAATGTAACATTTATGGTCGTGGCCAAAAAGTTCAATTTTGGTCTCATTACCCCAAATGACTTTGTTTCAGAAGTTTTGAGGCTTGTTTCTGTGACTACCTTTAGTAGCCATTCAAACCCATTTTGTCAACAAACAGTTGTTTGTTAATAAATGGCTTTACCAAAAACCACAAGTGAATGAAAAGTTCTTACGTTATCATTCATATTCTCTGAAAAAAGGGACAAGAAATCATAAATTCTGCCAGGGTATGTAAACCTATGAGTACAACTGTAAGTCAGACATTGATAGGCTGAAAACACTGATGGTAAACATCACAATAATAGAGGCACAAAAACATCCACTCTTTCCCTTGTGTCGAACTTAATTCATAATGATAGCTTCATTTTTTTCCATAGCATTTTCAGGTGTTTGGCTAGATGAAAAATACTCTCATTAACTATAGTTCGCAACACACACTTTTTCTGGCAACTGTATCCAGCAAGCTTAAAGCTGGAAAGTCTCCAACTTGAGTCTGTGGGAGTGTTAACAACATAAATAAACTAAGCATCTGTGTCGCTAAGTGTGGTTGTTTATTGTCTCAATAACTCAGGTCCTCCTCCACTTTAAACACCTAAACAGAAGTTTCCAACAGTGAGCATCAAAGTGTAGGCCAAGAAACACAAGACAGTAGCAAGGACACTGAACCTTTTATATGTAAGACTGACAAGATACCAAGGGCCTTGCTGGTCACATTACAAAGTCCCTTCTGTTTTGAGACATAAATATGCTGATGATGATTCATAAACAATAAATTATTTCACATGAATGAGTCACTGCTAATAACAAGCCAAAGAGCCCCGCGTACAATGTCAAAATCAAAACCAGACAGCTGGTGGAGATGTGTGTAGGTTTTTTTCATGACATTGTTCTCCAAAACCTCTCACTTACATTGACACTCTGAGCTTATCTTATAATAGGACAGGTGTAACATTTCTAAGCATTACATCATCACACTCCAATAACAAGACGACAAGTCTTTGGTGACACGAGATGTCAAGTGAGATGGTTAGACTCTTGAGGCTCTTAAACATCAGATAGAACTGTAACCCTGACCCCGTCACTGATAGAATAAAATGGTAATGAAACAAAGCCTCGGAGTAATGCACTGTTCTTTTAAAGACTTATTTTCAGGCTTTGATGTCATGTCATGGTCATCAGCACTGCATATATCAGTTTGTATAGCAAGAGATCTAATGTCAGATAAAGGTACACTTCAAAACTGATTTACAACACTGAGTCTGCAACCTTTAAATGTTGGCTAAACTTCCATCCATCCATTTTCTTAACCGTCTATCCTGCTATTCAGGGTCACGGGTGGCTGGAGCCTATCCCAGCTGTCATTGGGCAAGATGCAGGGTACACCCTGGATTGGTCGCCAGTCAATCATAGAGCTGACATAGAGACAAACAACCATTCACGCAGACACTACAGGCAATTTAGAATAATCAATTCACCTAAAGTGGGCATGTTTTTGGTCTGTGGGAGGAAGCCAGAGTACCCAGAGAGAACCCACGCATGCCCACGGAGAACATGCAAACTCCACACAGAAAGACCAACCATGCCCAAACGGGGAATCGAACTGGCGACCTTCTTGCTGTGAGGCTGCCACACTACCCGCTGAGCCACCGTGCAGCCCCTTGGCTAAACTTAAACCAAGGAAATACTATGAACAATCCACAGCTTTTACATCAATTAGCTGGTTACTGAACTTCAATTTTTTTGTTGAGTACTCCAACATTTGAAGAGAAACTGGTTCAGATTGGGACTAATCTTTCTGTCAGGCCACAAGAGCCAAGGTTCAAAACAACTTCCTGAATCTAAAATCATCTCTACCTTAAAACCACGAGACTCTTCAAGTGTATGTTCAATTCTATGTGGTGGGCATAAAAAGTACCCCACTTTGTTATCGATCCGATGACTAGCAGTTAGTTTACATAAAGATTTTGTAAATGTCAATGAAATTTCAGCTTCAAACTGCTTAAAATGTGTTCAAAAATTCTTTGAAAAAAAAAACATTCCAAAAGAAAGACCTCAAGCTCGATTCAGGATTATCTTAGCAGTGCAAAATTTCTATATCTGTAAATTCAAGTACCTGGACAGTGTCTCCAGTTCAACCAACTTGCCATGTGTGAGGGCGAGAGAGAGAGAGACAGACAGAACAACACTGTGCAGATGTATCAGTATCTGTTACATCTGCCATTTGCAGGTAACTCACACAGATTTGTAGTCTGAAGTCAAATAACAGCCTTCTAACTCCTTCTAGCTGTGTTTCCATTACACCAGAGTTGCGCAAAACCAAAATATTGCTATAAAAATGGTAATGGAAACACCAAAAACCTCTCAAATTTCGATAAAAAGTTAAGTTTTTTGCCTAAAATCGTTATCAAAGGTAAAAGAAAAAAACAAGAGATAAATCCTGTCCAAATTATTCTGAAGAAGTCGGGCTGAAAAGGAGCAAAAGAAATGACAACAGTATCCAAACTAAAAGGATTGAAATTTTTTTTTTTTTCAGCTTAACATTTAACTCTTAAGATAAAGTGCTTTGAGGCCTTGTTAGTGACATTCAGTAAAGACTCAAAAGTAAGCTCACCTTTAAGGTAAATCTCTCAAGTTTGATCAGAGAACATACTTTTTATTCATTGTCCATAGTTTTACCCCAGCATTTTGGCTGGAAATCAAGCAGAACCAGGCACCCCAGTTTTTACAAGAAGAGTAAGTTTAAAGCTGGTTGTCTGAAATGCGTCATGTGAAAACTGCTACTTTCCATCAAAAACAGGTATTGTCCTGTTTTTTTTTATTTATTTTTTAACAATAAAGTTAAGCGTCAGTATCATATTGTTTACAGCTTTCAGCAGTCCTGTTTAATTCTACTTTGACAATGCACCACATTTCACAAGTTTATTCTGACTTGCTATGTGTGTTGGACACTCAGTATGTCATTGTTATGACTGATTCCAGCCGCTGAATCATTCTTCAGGTTTTGACAGAAGCTGCCAGATTGAAAACGATGAGAAAGACAGTCTGTCAAACTCCTAGAGTTAAATTCTCACTTTCACTTAGTTCTTTTTCTCCTGTGGTTCTCCAAAATGGCTGAAGAAAATTCTTCATAGCTTTATACATCAAAACTTTTGATTATCTAGGTGATTTAATTGTACTGGGTAATGTATTCTTTTTTAAATTCTGATTTGAAAGATCAATAATTATGTGCTTTTATCCCCCCTTCCCCAATAATTAAATCTTAATATAAGCAAATCTGGCATGAAAGTGAGGTTATCAGCCATTGCACTCAGGGTCAGCTCTACCACATACTTGAGTTAATTTTTACTAAAGCATACTGTGTTTGAAACATTTTCTGCACTCTACCCTGCCCTCACTATCCAAGGACATACATTTCTGCTCTGTACCCAGATTAGACACATATGCCTACATGTTCTTCAGCCTGCAACGCACTGATCAGCTTATGATCATAATGTATGAGTCAACTTGAGTTGGCCTTTACTCGGATGAATTGTGAGTCTCAGTATTTGTGCATGTATAGGTGCATGACATAGTTTAAAGCATTATGCATTGTTCGTTATCCAGTTGACCCAGTAACAGCTGTAAAGTTTACCTAAGCTCAGTCTTCTCTTTCTACAGCTAACTTTGTTAAGGGAAACAACCTGTGTGGGCCATGGTCAGTGTTATTATACCACACAGAGCTATGTGAGGCAAAATCTTACTTTGAAAATGCACTTAAACTCAATTTAGCATTGAGGAAAGTTTGTAGAAAATTGTCTCTTAATAAAACAGGGAACTGTGGATGGTGAGCTGCTGGTATCCCCTGCACCAGAACGTTCTTATTGTTGTTACCAAGTCCAAATCATGACAGCAAAAGGGCAGATTTTTTTGTTTGTTTGTTTGTTTTGTTGTTGTTTTCTTCTGATTTTTGTCTACTCCCCGGTGAAGCATTAAGTCAATTATAAGCTTATTTTGAGCAAAGTTTCTCCCTTTTTTTCTTTAGTTCACTGAGTCTCATTCTTTCACTGTAAACTTAAACTCATAAAGGTATTCTCTTATTTTTATCAGTCAAACTTAAAATATGCTTTGGTTTTATTGTCATTGCTTGCAGAACCCAAACAGCAGATCAGTATGCTACAAGCAGTGAATCACGTAAGTAAGAAATTAATGATCTTTCAGACAGGAAAGCAAAAAAGAAACTGCTGGTTTGTAACTCATTAAAATGAACTAAAGTATGTGGGAGACTTGTCCCCATTCATAGCAGCTGATAGCCCAGCTTCCATGCTGGTTCTCCTATGGTTTTTTAAATAATAAACGGTGGAGCTGACAGGGACTGCATCTGGATAATTTAGCTGCTACTGATGAGTACCTCATACAGCCCAAATTAAAAAACAAAAAGTACAATTTTACATTCTGTTTTAGTCACTCGCCTCATTTGACGTCAACCCTAAACTGATCAGTCTTGTTACTGACGGTCTGTTTTCATTGATGGGTCTCAAGAGGTGTTTATGTTAATTGAAACGTGTTTCAAAGCTGATGAGGATAGTTCTCGCCGCAACTTTAAGGTATACTTTACTGAGCCAACAATATCTACTCTGCGTATCGTGCTTTTAGTGATTTTTTTTAACATCAAAGAGTAATTGTATGAGCTCTATACCACCATAATTGTACTAATACCTCCACTTATGATCATACCCTATTGAGTCTGCATTGCGCTGTGTTTGTTGGAGCTCCACAGTCATCACTGTAACATGCAGAGACGTTCAAAGACTGACAGGCTTGACGTCACAGGACTTGTTGTTGTTGCTGCAAAGCTATGTTTAGACAGCCATTAATCGGGGGTGGGGGTATGCAATCAGACTGGGCATATCAGAAAGTGTAAGTCACTGCTAACACACTTACAGGTGACGACACACATGCTTCATGGTGTCCTCTTTTCAAACGGCAGCCCCTGTTTAGTCATTATTCAGTCACCAACTGTGGATGGAAAGTGTTGTTCATAGTGGCGTGGCCCTTCTCATACTTTTTACCTCCTTTTTACCTTCATCATTTTTGATTTCTGCAAACCATTTATATCTTCATGGTGATAAAGGGCCATGAGTCATCCTCGTGTCATGACACACTGAGTCAATGGAGAGTCTACATAGAGGTGCCTTAAGGGTCCTCGTTTCATTTAATTCACACTGAGTCCTTCACTCCCGCCATTTCCTTCTTCTCCCCTCGGGCTTCATGTTGACTCTGAGAAATCAATTCAAAGACAGTGGGAAGTTTTATTTTTTCACTTTTGGGAGTAAGAATTAAAAATAGGAGCTTAGCAAACAAATGTTTTTCTGAGAAATACACGATGAGAAATAGCTGCCGGGCACATGTGACCTCATATTCCCAGTTGGAGTATCCCAGGTCTGTCAGAATCAAAGTTTCGTGCTATGTTTTTGAAATATGATTGCTAATTACCTTAATCATGATTCATGTTTTTCAAGCCAGATTAATACACTGCCTGGCCAAAGTAAAAAGTCGCCACCTAGATTTAGGTAAGTAAAACACGTGGTCAGAAACAAGTCCTGAATGATTGTGATCGACAGCATTTGTCATAAAATTAAAGAAAAACAACAGTAGAACTGAGGCGTATGTTTAATAGTGAAATTAAGAGAATTTCCACACGCAAAATGCTAAAGGAACTCAAGGTGCTGGGATTGAACAGCTGTGTAGCTTTAAGAAAATCACCAATCAGTGAGGCTAACTGGAAAAAAAGGCTTCAGTTAGTCAGGGAGCATAAAGATTGGATGCTGGAGGAATGGAAGAAGGTCATGTGGTCCGATGAATCCAGATTTAGCCTGTTCCAGAGTGATGGGCACATCAGGGCAAGAAGAGAGGCAGGTGAAGTGATGCACCCATCATGCTTAGTGCCTACTGTACAAGCCTGTGGGGGCAGTGCGATGACCTGGGGTTGCTGCAGTTGCTCAGGTCCAGGTTCAGCAACATTATGTGCCCAAGGAATGAGGTCAGCTCAGTATACCAAATGAACGGGTCATTCCATCAATGGCTTCTTTCTTCCCTAATGGCACGGGCATATTCGAAGATGACAAGGATTCATCAGTCACAAATTGTGAAAGAGTGGTTCAGGGAGCATGAAACATCTTTTTCATGCATGGCTTGGCCATCAGAGTCCAGACCTTAACCCCATTGAGAATCTTTGGGATGTGCTGGAGAAGGGTTTGTGTAGCGGTCAGACTCTCCCATCATCAATACAAGATCTTGGTGAAAAATTAATGCAACACTGGATGGAAATAAATCTTGTGACAATGCAGAAGCTTATCAAAACAATACCACAGCAAATGCATGCTACAATCAAAGCTAAAAGTGGTCCAATGAAATATTTGAGTGTATGACCTTTTTTTTTAAGGTGACGCACTTTTTTGCCAGGCAGAGTAGTTACAAGAGATATTTACATGTAGCGATTGTGGGACTTAAAAAGTCCCTCCTTCGGCCAATCAATGCCCTCTATGATTCATTTATCTATATTTTTGTATCGATGATGATGCGCTGAGGCTGTTGTGTTATCTGCTTTTCAGGAATAGAAAAACAGGGGCCGCAGAAAATAGAAGCCACAACCAAGTACCGCACTCTGGATTTGTCTGCCAGAGACAATCTTCATCATAATCATATTCACACTGTGTAAGACTTCGTCATGCAGTCATTGTTGACATATTTGACTGTCATATTCTTGTCAACATGTTCAGTAGTCACAAGACAAGGGATGGAGTGAACAGTGACAAAAGCCTCTACAGAGGCACAAATGTTCATGGAGGAGATCAGGGGTAGTTGAATGACAAAAAGATAACTTCTGACAAATATAACTTCTGATTAAAAAGCAACTTGTATAGAACCACAGTAATGTTAATCACATAGATTTTCTTTTGGCGGATATCCTTTACTTTATAATCACCTTTAATGAAAAAAAAAATTGACTTACGAGACCTATTCATTTATTAGGCTTATGAAGTTTAAATCATGGCTGTACACACCTGTCTCCTCTAGATTGTGCAGTTCAAGTGCATGTTACCATACTGCATAATCCAAACTTAACTCTGACTCTCAATCACTCAAGATTTCAGTGTAGTTTTTGATTTACCTGGGTGTAAACTGCTGACTTCTTGTCCTCAAAACATCAGCAAAAACACTTCAGGAACAAACAAACAAAAACATCACTCTCAGGAGAATTTCTCTGGAGAATTTTAAAGTGAAAAAGAGCAAAAGTGTATTGTCCGAGCAAAGACAGTTACACTGATCCAAATTAACCCTGAGTTGAAAAAAAAGTCATATAATGGAATGCAGCATGAAGGAATACTTTGTGTGTTGACTTTGCAACTTATCAGGCACAGAAAAGTTGGAGACCCTTAATTTCCCAGTCAGCTGGAGGGTTTCCTCTACTGGTGGAGCATTCCTCAGCACTTTTGAGTCCATAAGACACTCACCTCCACCCATAAAAAATTCACCACGTATACATTGTCATCAGATAAATGAGTGCAATACATGGATTATCATCATTTCAGCCACAAAAAGTTCTTCCTTAATTATAGCTATCTGTGCAGTACTAAATATGTAAATCCCATTGGATTTCAATCCACTACATGGGTCATCACCATTTCTAAATTAATGATGACAGCCTGTCTGACAGCTTTCAGTTTAGCAGTTTTTATTTAACAGTGCTACTCCCATAATGTTACACTTAGATTTTGACTGTGCAGTTGCAAATTGCAACAACAACATCAGATGTTGTTTTAGCATCTGCATGTAGCTCTCTTGTGGTGCAGATGAGAAGTAAATATCACAGATCTGCTACACATGGCTCCTGAAATGTCATCCAGCATGTGGTATAGTTGATTGCCCCATATACAAGATCCAATGTAAGCTACCAGCAAACAGCCCATCACAAGAAAGGAACAGGTGGGGGGAATTTATTGGTGTTTGCTAATTTCCCTCAAAGCATTAGAGAATAATTCCATGTCTTTTTAACAGCCCTTGTTTTCTGCTTTAACTGCGTTACTAAAAGACAATTGATGAGAAGCATGTGTCTCTTGTTTGCAAACATTGTTTTTCATATTATCTTGAACATCACTTTTTGAAGTGTGAAATAAAACACATTTCAATGTCACGAAGATGATGAAATAGATACCATCCATAGAAATTAAATGTTACATAATGTTCCTCGATCAGCTGATACATGAATTATTAAGCTATCACTCATTAATAAATTGTGGCTGAACCTACTTATCAGTAAAATCAATGATGAAGCATGTAATTTGATTGAGTGTGAGCCTATGTGTATTTCTATATGGTCATGAGACAAATCATCAGCATTTCAAAGAAGTACCAGCTTGTTTGACATTGACTTCTTCGCACATTTGTTATCTATATTGTAACATTATGGTTTATAGCAGTGGCTCTTAGGCGCAGGACTTTGATTTATCTGAGGCTATGGGGCTATCAAAATCACATTTGAGCATGTCAAATAAAAATAACATAACTCAATTAATGAGGTTATCAAAGTTGGTGTAAACCCATTCAATAATATACTTGTATCCACATTTAAGAACATAATACTGATTAGCAACCACATCTCTGTAACCTTCAAACCTGTGTGATCATGACACCTCATAGACAAGGAGGTCAGAATCATCAGAAGATGTTGTTTTACCCAGAGATTTTTTTTCTGCGGTTCTTGTGGTGGTTGCAACATTATTTTCCCTGACTATTCAACTGCTGCACAAAGTGTGCTTGTGTGTGTGTGTGTGTGTGTGTGTGTGTATGTGTGTGTGTGTGTGTGTGTGTGTGTGTGTGTGTGCGCTCATTTGTGTGTGCATTGGGGTGGAACTCTGGTGAATATGATACAGAGAGCAGAGAACATACGACCATGGAAACAAAAAATGACATCTCATCAAATAATATAAATATAAGGCTATTTAGTCTGTTAAACAAAAGAACAAGGTATAGACTCGATCTATAAGAGCTTTAACCCCAAATTACTTCTTCTGCTTCCTGGCGCTACATAGAAAATAAAATAAACATTAAAATATATTGATCTCATGATCTCATTTTATAAGTCATATGTAAATTTTGAGAAGAAATTCAAATGCCCTTGCAATTTCTATTTATTTTCATTATTATCATTTATATTTGTCTATGTAATTCATACAAAGAAAGGAACGATGAAAAACACAATCATTCATATACAGGGTATACCAGGGTATTCCCTCAAATCTTACTACTTGTGTAACACACAAACAAGAGGTTTGTAATCAAACCTCAGTCTTCCAGGTTTTCTCTCCTACACAATATTCTCTTAAAATGCTCATCAATAGATTTGTTTTTGTATTTAACACAGGTTATGTACATATGTTTCTACCTTTTCCCAAAAATTAGAAAAAAAAACATTGTCACAAAATGCTATGCCTTTAGAGGATTTTTGGCGAACATCTGCTTTATGTGCTCACTGCTGGGTGTTCAGACAGTTACACATAAAATCAAATGACTTCTTTTAGTGTTTAATGTTGTTTTTGTTTCCATCTTCTGTCAGATATTTCTCCCTACTGTTTTACAGATGGTGCAAGTCCATTCTCTGCTTCGTCTGCTCTCTGTCTTATGATGTCTTCACCCCCTCTCCATCTGTCTACTCTTTTTTTATGCCTACTTGGTCTATGTACACTCATAGCTTCTGGTCCGTCGGTCTGTGTTTGTGAAAATCCTACAAATGTAACATCGTATTCCTCAATATGGACGCTGAGTGGTATTGAAAAGAGTCTCTCATTAGCTGTGTGTTTGATTACCTTGGTGCCCAGCGGCCCCGAACCAGATGGGTTGGTTATATGAGAGTCACAAAGAGGATATAAGCAGCAGAATTAGCCCCTTACAGCAACATACTGTTATCAAACAGTGCATCCTCTGCTCAGTGAGACACTCACTGATTGAGGGCACCACCACATGTGCAGCAATGAAGGGTAACACCTCAACTAAAGAGGAAGCAGCAAAAGCTTAAAACACACATATTACCCATTTTAATCCACAGTCTCTCAAAGAGAAAAGATTGGTCTTGAGAATAGATGAGATCCTTTTGTTAGTCATCAATGCAGCAGTGAGATATATTGTGTTATGATAAACTAACAGCTGGTAATAAGGAAATAACCGAGGCCCAAGCATCGACCCCTGAGGGACTCTTCGGGTTGAATGAAGAGTAGGGGCAGACTTAACAGCTAGAAACGTCCACTTGTGCACTGTATTGCGATGGCGAGTTCAGAGAAAGCCTTGATTGTAATAAGAAGGATGGAGCTTATACTTAACAAGAATTCATGGAATTGCACCTGGCTGGGGTAGTTTAAAAACAGTTCTATACTGCATCTTATATTGGATATAAAGTTTAAATGAATATATTCTTATATTTGATTTGAGCTCTGGGGAGCTATAAAGTCCTGCAAAACAAACTTGTTTCAATTGTGTATTGTTTTCAAAACCAGAATCATTTGGAGAATGAGGAGGGTTTTACCTGCTGTGATATGTCAGCAACATGTTCCTGATTACAATACATAAAAAAGGGGGTCTGATATTTATTCACACTTTTGTTTTCCATGAGGAGAAAAGACTGATCTTACGAAAGCTAAATCTTCGAGATTATGTTAACTGACAGATTGTTATGGCTGATTATTTGACTATTCAATGTTACTACTACTTCTACTACTATACTACTGTTATTTTACACTGCATACTAATTATCAAGTCTTGTCATCTAGCTGTTTAGGGGGACTTTGAGGACTATACAGAAAAGCTAGTGTGTTTCCAAGATAAAGACTGTGTTTCCCATGGGCACTTGCACCCACTGTCATGAGGACCTGGCACTTACTAAAGCATGTGTTTGTGCTGGAGTAAATGAATAGAGAGCAGATTGTCGTTTTAACTCTACTTTTCTTTGTTTAATAAAACAAATTTGTACTTGGTACAAAGTGACGAGATAATCCATTTATTAACAATCATGTAGCGCTGTTGTTTGGAAAGAGACAACAAGCAAACTTTGGAAACTCATTTTGTACCCTGGTTTGGTGACTGGCTATAATTTTATTCTTCTCACAGCACAATTCTTTAGACGCGTCCGTAGCTTTTACTGTGAGTGACTCCTGGTCCTACCAGTGCTCACCTGACAACTCCAACTCCACCAAGCAGAGCAAATGTAACTTCACCCTTCAATCCATTGATAGACTAAAATTTGAACAGGCTAGAAGTATAACCGCTGAACATTGCAAGCATTATAACTAACAGCTTGACCCATGTTTTAGCCTTCAGTCCATGCTCTATCACTCTTTATCTTTCTTCTGCTCTTCTGTCATTTTTTTTTACTGGCCCCGTGTCTGCCATTGCTACAAAATGAATCGTCCGAGAATTACTTTTCAGCAGGGAAAAAACAGATTTCACTTCTCATTGCCTAAGTTTGTCAGCCTACATGGTGTTGTCATAGTGACTTATATGTGCCAAAAAATCAGTCTAACTCAGTCAACCCAACCAGGGCTAAAAGATAGCTCTTAGAAATGTTTTGGCACCGATAATCTCAATTTAAGCCCAGGATTATGATCAGGCATATATCTAGAAGTGAGACTTTTTAAAGATCACATTGAAAGTCCTCACAGGGACTTGAAACAAAACCTCATGAACCTCTGAATCCCAACCAGTTTCTGGTCATTCCTTGCTTCTGTCACATTTTTACTCACTGTGGTCTCATTCTTCTCTACAAAGTAAAGTCCTGCACCTCTTTATAAACTATGGCTATATGATAGTGTAACTCACTTTTGTATTCATGCAGTGTAACAAAGTTTAAAAGCTGTAAATTATCTAAATTATCAGAATTGGCTTTCCTTAGTTTTATACTTTTAAAATTGGAGCCTAGACACAAAATGAATGGTTGGAAATCATGATTTTTTTTGAGTATTTATTTGGGGGTGTTAAAAATCAAAAAGCACTAAACAGAGCCAATGAAACAGTTTTCTATGTAAAGCTGTGTCCAGGGTCATGTTCTGAAAATAAATGAACAATGATTTTCAATTCAAGTCTGGCCTGATCAGCTCCCTATCAAAACCCCTTTCTGTCCTTTTTATCCACCATGTTTTAACACTTTTCAAAACTTTTTGCTCAATATAAGCCCCTTAACCAGGACTTTGATAAATGATTAATGAGCTGTACTTGCTTTTTGAGAGAAAAGGTACTTCCACTTGGTGCCGAAGAATTTGATTCTTGTACTATCAGATCACACAAACCTCTGTCTGACACTTTGAAAGTTTTCAACACCATCTTTCGGCATCTTGAATCCGGATGTCTTTAACTGGCATTCTGCCATGTGGTGAAGATTTATGAAGTTCTCTACTGACACTGAATATGTTTCACAGAGAGGGCTCTTTTTTCTTATCAGCTGTCTGGTAAAATACACCTGAGAAAAATAATTGGCATTTTATTGTTGCTGGGTTTTTGTTTTTTTTTTGTTGTTTTTTTTTGTAACATAATGTATTCCTTCTTTATTTGGGACATTTGAGCAAACAAAACAATGAGTAATAATAATGACAGCTTCTATGCTGTAACTTAAACAACTGTAACAACCGTGAGGGGAAAGGTGTTATCAAGATAGTTGACAACGTGCTGCAGAAACATCATTTCATAGCATTCTTAAGATCTTTTGCATTTTTGCAAAGGGTGATTTGCATGAATTTTTTTTGTCATGCAGTGCTTCCTTGGTTTGCACAGGACAAGCTCAGCAAAGCTTTGTGATGAATGTCTTTGCCCACAGGGTGTACCAAAATCACAGCTCCTTAAAGAGAAATCCTTCCATCTGTTTATACTTCTGTGTAGTCTGCACAGTAACTCTGCATACTTGCTCTTTTCCATGCAGAAGACTGTGTGCATAGCCTTCGTTATATCTCCTCCCAAATCATTAGCCTTGTAGCATAACCGCCTCAGTCATATTTCAGTGTTTAAAAAGAAGATAAAAACACCTTCTATTTTTTTTCTATCAATATTTATAAAATTTAAGACTGTACTGCCCTCATCTGTAATGAAGAACTATTGCTCAACTACACTGACGCATAAATGTAGATAAAGTTGCGCTCATGACTATCGGGTCAATACAATAGTACAGTATAAGCCAGATGGTTTCAACAATTTGAAGACATGAAACAACTTGAAATAGAAATAAGAATACTTAACTTCACCTTTACATATTCTTTGACTGCATCTTTCAGTCAAAACAAAATCCTCCATTTCTCATTTTCAAAGGAGAAAAAGTATGTCAGATATTGTTTTTGTATTTGTCTAAGAAGTGAAGAGACCAAGAAAGCAGGTTGAGTTCTCTAACCGCACTAATAAAAAGAGTAGCGGATTTCTCCAAAGCTTGAGAAGTATCAAGCAGGTTAGGGAGGAGAGGCCAAAGCAGGTTTCAATGCATCAATTTAATCCCTGGGATAGATCAGAGGGATATGGGCTGTTGCCTGTATTGAGCGTGGGCTGCCAATTGCCAACAGCGCAACACTGTGGGTTTGAAGACCCAGCTCGCCTGCCTGGTCTTACTTGTTTTCACTGGTGGGAGATAGAGGGATAAGGAGGCTGATCTGGACTATTGAGATGCAGTCATGGGAAACAGACTGCAGAATCTGTTGCCTTGCCAACCGAGCCCCTTGGAGTGCGAGGGTTAAACATAAGAGATTCTCTGCCAATGCAAATATAGGTTGCCATCTGTTTTCATTGCAGTTCTTTTGTTCGATATTTAAAGCATTCAAGAATGTGGTGTAGGTGTTCAGATCAGTGGAGCTTTTAATTGTATTTGATGTGAAAGTGGTGCACACCTGGGTAGTAATCACGAGAACAACCATACACCTCTGAAGGTGTGAGAATATGTTGGTGAGCACATGGGTGAGTTCAAGGCATTGCTGCATATAGAGCGATCTGTGCAGGTGAAGCATAACACTTGGAATAAAGAATGACTTTTGTTTGATTTATTGATTCTTCTGATGTGGGAATGCTATCTTACTTTAAAGCCATCGAGCATCAGAATCCATACTATGGCACAACACGCAGTTACACTCAAATTGGAAATGAAATGTTTTTTTTCAACTGCCAGGCTTACAACTCAGCAGATGCCAATTTGAACTCGACTTTGAGAGTTAAAGTAAACTTCAGGGGACTGCATAAAGTTTTGTGGTTGGCTAAATTTGAGCGTCTGACTATGAATCTCCCAGAGATGTGGTGAAGGCAAGAGAACAGCGAACTTGTTGCTTAGGAACAGCAAGAAAAAACCCGAACTTTTCTTGAAGCATCTCATCTTATCTCCCATGGTGGGTATATCTCTGTATGTGTGTGTGCATGTGTGTTATGGGTGATAGCGGTGGGGGAGTCAGGTTCAGCAGAGGTTGTTTCTAAGCAACTGTTTTTTTCTTTTTATGTTAAACTTGTTTGTTTTTAACTATTTTTTTTCTGTCTTGTTCAAGTCGTTATGACACTTCTTCATGGGTATGATTTTTCATCACTAAGACAGGGTTAACTGACCCTCTGGCATCCCACCCAGCACAACTCTTGTTTTTAGAAAATGATAATAATCTGTGTTTATTCCTGCAGTGTGTTACAGGTCAGAATGTTTAATACAGCAGTTTAAAAGTTCAGAAATTTTCAATTTGATCAGTAGTTATCATTCACTGTTTGCAGAATCCACAGACCAATCTGGATGAAGCACAAATATGCCAAATACAAATTTTAACTTTCAGTTAAAACAAAAAAAAGAAAGAAAAAGAAAGGAAAAAAAAACACTTTTGTATTTGTACCATAAAGAAATTTTTATTTTCTCTTTCAATTCTTTCTTCATAAAATTGCAAGCATTAGTTTTCTATTCAACACTCTCATTATTGTTAGCTTGGTGTCCATGCCTGCAGCATGCACACAAAGATGTTTATTTAATTGGCACAGGAAAGCTGCTGGCTCGCAGCCAAGCTCTTCTTCACATGAAGGCAGTAACTTCTCTTACAACCATAGTCCTCCAAAGCTAACAAACATATAAACCTTCTTTATTTGTTTTCTGAGTCACACAGAGCTTGTTGCTCAGTTATTAGGAAGACATTTATATGTAATGTAGCTGTTTCAGGCACCATCTTTTGAGATCACATCCCACTTTGAATGAAAGTGGATTTATCAGTGTTTCAGTGCAGCAGGTGCACATTAACATTTCTGTATTGGTTCAGTCTCATGTGACGCATTTTACATAAATTTCCCCAGATTCATAACGTATTATTTAATAAGTGGAGTTTTTATGCATAGTTCATGCAAGGTGATACAACAATAAATCAATTACAGTACAGTTTAGAGGAAAAAAACATGCACAGCAAAAATGTACAGTATTATTTGAGTATAAGAGCTTTGACAGCGCAGGCAGAAAAGCATCTAATTACAGTCTCTACTGCCTGCTCCTCCACGCACACGCAGCGTAGTGATTGTGTCTCTTAGAGTACATCTGCTTTGATTTGAGTTTTTAATTGGCTTGTATGTGAGGTGTTTAATTGGGGGCTTTGAACTCGATGTTTCAGGTGGGAACCTGTGGCAGATTCTGTGTTTTGTCAAACCCTAATTAAAGCCGCTTTGCCAGAAGACATGGCCTCCACATCACCAAAACACACCAACTGTGCATGAATGTATGTGTGCATCATGTCTATATGTGCATGTGTGTGTTAGAGGGCAGACATCCCACTGACTCCACTAACTGCCATTCACAGGCAGTATCCTTTTAATCATCTCTGCAGCTGTTTGCCCCAGTGATTTAGACTCTGCGCTGCAGTACAGCAAGTCAGCTGAGTCAAATCAGTTTTGGTTGTAACACTATAATATTATCAGCCTCAGAGACGATAGGATCCTCAAACACGTAAAACTGAGTCCAATCCATCACAGGTGTTTTCATACAGTCATAGGTCACTCATAAAGAAAAACAAGAAAACACAACTTGATATCACTCCCTTTTATGCTCTCCAGAACCATGCCATATTTGCTTGTCATGAAGGTTTTAGTCAATGATGGACCACCTGATGGTTTATGAAATAAAACAATGCACCAAAGCTTTTCAAAGAAAGCATAACGTGTAACGAAAGCTAGAGAACACTGGCTAATGTACTGTGGGAATCTGTAGACCTTGAAATATAATTGAAACATTCATCTACAAGCATTTCAGTGATTTCAGTGTGATTGTTGTTTTTAGTATAGTGTTTTCTTCTTGTTAGTTAAGCCTTTGAGATTTTTTCCCCTTTTTTCAAACACTGTACCTGATAAACACTTTTTTTTTCTCTCGATTCTGTTAAACTTTTAAACTGTCCGGACAACAAAGACAAATTTGGGATAAACATTTTCACATTTTTATGATTTTTTTTTTTTCAAAAAGGCAGCAAATAACCATTAACCTTTCTCTTTAGCTGGTAACCTGTTGATTTTGCACTGTGCAGCAAAGCCTTTGTGTGTAATGTCCCAATCTAATACCCAGTTTCAGCAGAGAATACTGCTAATTAAAGCAAAGTGCAGTTACAATTGGAACCACTCTGATGTCAAACCCCTGGAGTCTATTTAAAGTAGTGTCCCAGAATGATATGAAAAGACATAAGTCCTTGGCCTGATTTAAGTGCAGTACAAAGAAAAAAATGGTTGCAATGATAAAGGTGGTTGAGAATAAGTCTGTGTATGTGAAAGAGAAGAGGAACTTTTAAACTTTGAATGGCCAAAGGACAGGAAAACTTTGCCCCTGTTATTTCTTCAAACTATTAACTCCCTTAAAAGGTAAAACTGTGCCACCAAAACTGGTGAAAATAAAAAAAACATAGATTGACCCTCTCATAACTGCATTGGATCAAAAGAATTTAAAAAAAAACGTATCTTTTACAAAATCTGCAGCTCCTGCCTCTTTCTCAAAGCAAAAAGCAAAACAAACTTTCATTGCTGAAAATGTGTCCCAATCTCTCAAACAGTCAGATACTGCCCTCTGTTGGACAAAAAAATAGCACTTGATTTCTGGTTTCTCGCTGATCAGGAACAACAACCTACTTTTATGCCCCTCTGGAAAAAATACTGCACCAAGATGAAACTCTAAAACACAAAACTATGGTGATTATTTCAAATTGGAACAATGCAAATTAGTTTAACCCTGAAGTGATGTCTTTTGCCTATAATGGTTTCAAAACCTAAAAGCAGTCCAACTTCCAATCCAAATATTAAATCTTCTTAACATTTCATTGGATGGATAAATGTTATCCATAATCATATAATGCTCCACATTTGTTTTAGGGTTTATACGCGTCTTGATATTGTTTTTTTCTTCATTTCTTTAATATCTGGTTTTGAGAACAGTTCCACAATAGAGAAATATAATAGAGAAAAAAAAACAGAAGCACCAATTTCTGTTTGGTATCACTGGTTATAAGCCATTTGGAAGTGTTGTTATACAACGACAATAACCATGCGCATGTGCACTGTTGCGCCTCTGTGATTGTAGGCACAGTTAAGAGGTCACGTGATCGCGGTCGTCAGAGCCGCCGCCATGTGGCTGCACAGATCCACTGTTTTGTTGGGTCTTCTTGGCAGCAAAGGAGTTGTCAAATGCATGGTAAGTGAATAGATCCCAAGAATGAGTGTATTTCTTTGTGTACGATGCCAGGATAAAGCCTGTGTTTGCTCTGGCGCCTGCGTCCTTTTCAGTTTGTAGGTCAGATTCAGGTCCTCTATTTTTGAACACGGTGTAACAGCCAAATAGGTCCGGCGATGTTGCAGCCACTGAAGCCGAAGCTAGTCAGAACCTTCATGTTGTGTTTGGGACGCTGGCTAAAGCTTAACCACCTTTTAGCTTCTGTTGGTCTCATCTGGAAAAAAATAGCTGCGGTGTCACGAAGAATGGACTCAAACATCAGGGATTTTTTTTAATCTGCCATGAATAAATAACCAGAGCTGCTAGCTGGCAGTGTCAACAACTTACATGAAGGGGAGATGGAAATGATCCGTGGTTGTGATCCCCGCATAGACTGTATAAAACATCCCCGTGACAGGTGGTTTCACTGAACAATTGAATGGCAGCGTGATTCGATTAAGTTTGAGGAATACGCACAGATAAATAGTTTCCAAGGTAGACAAGACCGAGACAAAGACAAAGACTATAAAAATCAATTTTCAGAACCATGACAAAGTTGAAATGTTAAGGGGCAGTCTCTCTTTAATCTGGTTTTCTTTTGGATAAATTTGACAGACAAAAGCAATGAGTCTGCAAATCTTTTACAGCACATGTAAAATTCTCATATCTGTACAAATTTGTTCAACTGAATTCTTACACCAAAAAAAAGAAAAGAAGTCTTTGTCTTTATTTCAAAGCTAATGATAGCTCCAGACTTATTTTAAATACCTGGAAATCAGATGTCTATTTATCAGGTGAATGAGCCTAAAGTACGTGTTCAAAGGTATCTCTGACCAGAAATAAGGTGGACTGATGTCCCATTTTTTGAAAGTATCTGACACATAAGGCGCTGGAAAAGATTTCCAAGGAGGCAGAACAATCAGTGAGGTAACATTAAATGTTTTAAGTCAAGTTCAACACTGAGCTATCAGGAATGGATGAACTGAAAATTTATCGTTAATTCCTGTCACAGTCATGAAGTTGAAGAATAGCAGGCAACTGTTTGTTAAAGAGTGTTTCAGAAAATAACCAATATTTTCAAACTTAATTAAAAAGACTAGAAGCTACTCCCGTTTACCACAAATACCTAATTCCTAATTCACAGGTAATTCTTGTTTCTTCAACCCTCATACGATTAAAAACACCCTGAAAAAACTGTTTAAACATGATTACAGTAAGCAGAATTGTTTCTTTGGGTTTGATTGACTTGTGTTTGGTTTTTTCAGCCTGACCTGTTCTCTGTGGTCACACCCAAGAGCCAAAAAACTTTGAGTGATTACAACTTCAACAGTTAACTTCCCGGTCTCTTTCTCCCTGTTCATCAAAGCCCGTTGACACATTCTTATCTGGCTTGGGCTTACTTTTGCTCTTTGGCCTGCTTTGGTGACAATCTGTAATCTTCCATCATATTAACCAACTCTGTCGTCTGTTCCTAATTTTTCCTTTTTGCTCCTTTGCAGTGTGATCAAGCAAGCGACTGGGCAAGTGCCAAGTCCATGTACGAGTTCTCTGCCATTGACATTGATGGCAATGAGGTTTCCCTTGCAAAATACAGGTAATATATTCATGATAGTAGGGGAATATGCAATGACCCCAAAAAAACAGATGGAACAACAATATTTCCACAATTTCTCTGTTTTAACGTCTTGTTTATTCAGATTCTGTTATTGTTTTCTCTATGACAGGGGATATGTTTGTGTCGTTGTAAACGTAGCCTCTGACTGAGCAAATGCCAAGCTAAACTACCCTCAGCTAGTGAAAATGCACGCCACCTATGCTGGGAGAGGTTTACGCATCTTGGCTTTCCCAAGCAACCAGTTAGGGGAACGGGTAAGAAGAAATAATCCCAAACATAATACGATTGGGTGATTTTATTTTTAATCTTTATTTCTTTTTTGTGGTATTGCTTCATGTTGTGTTACATCTCATTTTCACTAAGTCTTTTTTAAATTAAGTACTCACTGCTAATTTCAAGTTAATTAAACAAAGAGAAAGCTGCTTGACATAAATGTGCTTTTAAAACATTGGCTAAATTGGTTAAATTGATTTCACTTGGTCCTGAGAATTGGAGTCATACAAGTATTGCAACTCATTTGAACACCATCAAGCGCATCCTGGTCTACGGCATAACTTAGATGCATTACTTTTTAATAAGTCATGTGTAAAGTTGATGTTTATCTCTTCTGATTTTAATTCTTAAATTCTGTGTGATCCAGGAACCAGGGACTAATGCAGAGATCAAAGCGTATGTCAAACGTTACAATGCTCAGTTTGACTTCTTCAGTAAGATCTTAGTAAACGGAGAAAAAGCTCACCCTTTTTGGAGGTGGATGAAAGTGCAGCCCAAAGGCAAAGGAAGCATTGGGAAGTGAGTTTTTTATGAAATTAACAAAACAGTCTCATGATACTAAATTACTGATCATACCATTAGCATATGACAGGGTATCAGGGTGTCATGCCTTCATTTTTAAGTTAGTAAAGTGGAAGAGAATTCTACATATCCTGAAATGTTCTTGAGTAGTGCTACACACTCTTAATTCTTCCCCTTTTTAAAATTTGCCTCAGGGAGAGTGTAGGTAACTATCACCCTTGTACTCAACCTGCAAGCATTTTTTTAGGACGTCTTGTCATTGCACTTTTGAAAAAATCACTGTATTGTGATTTAAGATAACTCTTTGCCATATTTTGACTAACAGTGTTCATTTAAAAAGAAATGCCAGTATTGATGGTTTTGCCTGTGTTTTTTTTCTCTCCACAGCTTCATCAAATGGAACTTCACAATGGTAAGTACTTTAGAAGTGGTGAACTCCAATTTTTGGTTGCATTTTCAGTCAATCACATCAGTAAAATGTGATGGGGTTTTTTTTACATTTTGTTTTCTTTAGTTTCTGATAAACCGGAAGGGACGTGTGGTGAAAAGATATGGTCCAGATATTCGTCCCATTGTAAGTAGCATTTAGTTACATTTCTGTGCACACTCTATAATACAGAATGGTGTGTTACAGTCTAGTGCACACTTTAGTTCCTTGCAATTTGAAAAAGTAGACCCTTTATGTGCACTTGTTTAGGCTATTTACTGTTTTACTTCTGTCAGCTTGTAGTTGTTGGATCAAAAAGAGTCGAGTAACAAATCCACTGCACAGATAACTGCATTCCCGCCATGTTGAAGTATTTAGGTATGTTTGATCAGGACAAAAATTACCCTTGAAGTCCAATTTTGTCCACCTTCCTTGAATCAGATAAAAATATCCCTAGGAGTTTGAAGATATCACCCACGATTTTTCGAAAATCCTCTCTTTCTCTTTCTTAAGTGAATGTTACTGATGCCATACTGCTGATAATAGACTTTAACAAACAGTGTAGCCACGAAACACTTGGTGAAAACTTGGTCACAAATTTTCACATTTCACATTACTACAATTTTATAGGTTATGAAGCAGAGCGTCTGCTTAGGATGACGCAGCTTAGAACAATTCAGGAGGACCCTTTGTACGACACACCATGTCTGTCTGTAGTGCTACAATGGTGGCTCTACCAACTCAACTTCCTTGCCAGTAAATTTTTTTTGTCTTGTTTCTTTTTGCAGATTGTTGAACAGGATCTTGGCAAATACCTGTAACACTGCTGTTTAACTATGTGTTTGTTTGACTCCTGACCCCTCCCATGGACTTCGAGGTGTTGGTGTTTATGTGCCTGGACCAATGACAGTCTGTCTCTAAACCCTACACAGGGAAAGGCAGACCTGATGACCCTCAGCGTGCAACTTATTTCCAGAACCATCTCACCAAACCCTCAGGACCATGTCAAAGGATAGAGTACAGACCCTTCACATTTTACCCATTAAAATCTTAAAAACAGCCATTCCAGTAATGCCACTGGCCTGCACTTTCTTTGTTAAAGTATCAAGTTTGTTCATGTATAAGTTCCAGTTTGCAAGGACATTAGATGCCGTACGTTACACTGTTCAGTAAAAGGCTACTTATGACTTGCACTTGTCATGTTATGTTTGAGGGAAATAAATGCTGTCCTGAACATTTTCATTGGTCACTTATTTCTTATCAAGCAATAACTTGTCATTGATCTACAGGCTATTGGACGAAGAAAAGTTGTTTGGTCAACAACTACTATGATTAATATAGAGGTTTTAGCCTAGATATGAACCCTATTTTTCTCTGTTTTCCCCAAGTCTTCATAATCCATCCCAGTAGAACAAAGCTAATATGAAGGGATTAGAATTAGGGCTGGTCACTTAATCGCAAATTAGATTAAATTGCAGTATGGCCTGTTGCAATACTCTAATTGCAGACAGTGCAATATTTCTCTGACCTGAAATGTGTAAGAATACCAGGTACTTATTTTTTTTCTGTAGATGTTTTATGCTTTACACCAGTGTTACGAAACCCTGTTCAACCAAATAGCTAAACTGGTGGAAACAATCTTCGCAAGAGCAACAATCTGAGTAGTGAAAAATGGCAAAAATAGCAAGAAGTAGCATTGGTAATAAGTTAGGGGTGGCAAAAATGGTCAAAAAGTAAGAAAAATTGGCAAGAACATTTTGGGAAAACTTGGAAAATGGTCAAAAAGGAGCAAAAAAGAATAAAAGTGACTGAAATGGGCAAAAAGAAATCAGAGGTAGCCTAAAAAATGTCATGGCTTGTTGCCATGCTTTTGTTCATGTCAATGATTATTTTTCAAATGCCAACAAAACATAAGATGGGAAACCTAGTACTTATCTCTCAGTAACCACAAGCGCAGTAAAAAATGAATAAATAATTCAAAATTATATTATTTTTCCAAATCTTTCAGCCTTAGACAAGATGTAAGGAAAGAAATGGTGCAAACCTCAGTAACAAAAACTGTCTATTTATATAATTACAATACACTAGCTGCTGTTAATTAAGTAGTATGTTCTATATTGTGTGCTTCAATGTGATTTAATTCATCTTAGGGTCACCAAATTGTAAATACCCAAAAAGAGGACCCCTTACCTGGGCTCTTAGAGATACTGAAAAAAATACCCAAAGACAACAAAGTCTGTTTCCGGCAGATAAAACTATTAAAATGAAAAACTGACTTTACTTAGAATTCCCCTTTCCCATGTTGAGTCAAAGTCTGAGATAAAAAAAAAAAGTCAAATCTCAAAATTTCAATTTTATATCTCAAGTGTTTGACATTTTTCTCATAAAATTGACTGTATCACCAAATTTCTTTACTTTTTGTCTCAAATTTTTTGACTTAGTCTATGGTGATATCTTTTGGTGATATTACAACTTAACATCCATTTCAGTAAAACAGTCACACCATATAAATAATAGAGGATTAAGTATTACATTTCATTTCAATATAGTTCCCATCATCTGTCATGACTCAATTACGTTCAGTTAATGGGAATATGCTGTTTATTAAAGCGTGATTGGTTATAACTAAGTTTTTTCAAGTCGGTCCGTTTTCTAAAGACATCACGTAACCACAGTAACAGAGCACGTCCATGTTTCAACGGTTAAACGGTCACTTTTATCCTGATGCTGTAGTTGCACGCGCCACAGCCGTTGCGTGAGGATGATGACGCACAGCAGCGGCAGAGATGATCAACGCCGCTGGAAATATGGTGGCGTTTGGCTAAGTGCGGTGACAAATACACTTATTTAGAATAATGTAGAGCTGTTAAAACTGAAGACGGGGAAATGACATTCCTACATTCCTTCTCAGCGCATACCATTCCAGCTTGGTGTCACTGAGGAGGGTAACATCGTCGTTAGGAACCATCCAGGAGATGGACGGGGGGACTGCGGAAACCGGGGGTGACGAGAGGATGAGTGGGGAAACGGCTGCCGGCTGTTTACAGCTCGACTTGGGGGATACCGGTACGTATGTGTCTTCTTTAGCAAAGGTGTCATTTTTGTTTTAGTCAACCAGCATTTTAGGTGGGCTAGCTTCCGGTGATAGCAGGTGCTTCGTGGGTAGAAGTTGGAGTCAAAGTGGGTAGCATCCTACAAAGCATCATTTGAAATGTAGGTTACTAGGCAGAGGGGCTTTAAAGTCAAGAAAAACGCCACTGTAGCTGAAAAAACTTGAGTCAGAGGAACCTGAGGTAGAGATGAATAATAAATTGCTAGGTTAGATAACAGTGTCGAGATACAAGTCAGTGCTGCTCTATTGTAAAGGTCTTAAGTAGAGGTGCATCACTGCAGGCTGGCACACACACACACACACACACACACACACACACATACACACACACACACACACACACACACACGGGTCATTGACGGATAAGACTATCTAATGGGCCAATTTTGCAATACTAAAAATAAGGATATATATTTGGCCATTGTTCAAACCTTAGGAATGTAGTGTACACATGCATTGATGCAAAAAACCTACTTCAGAGATTTATGTGTAATTGTGTGTTTTTGAAGTTGAATTAAAAGGACAGCCTTAAAAAAAGTTATTTTGGCTGACAGTACTTTGTTTCAAAATTAATATATTTCTTAAACAATAATAGCTCAACAAGTATCAGTAATTAAATATACAGTTTAAGAAGGACCGACTCATAGATTTGCAGATGAAACTTATTCACAGTTGTGGGGTTGTCACCCTACATGATACCCAAAAGTTAAAAAATAGTTTTATTTACAAATAGGAGAAAGACTTAATAACCTTCCAGGTGTTTCATTTGGTTCTTCGGATGTGTCTAGTTGATGAAATACCCAGTTCTTGAGATGATTTAAAAATTGAAGTCCCAAAATTATGTTTTCTTGATGGTCGCCCCAGATGATATTTGATATTATGAACATGTTCTGACAACATTTGTTTGTATGTTATGACAGGAATATGAGTGCAAATGCTTCCTAATTATGTCGGTGAATGCAAAACGTGAGAAATTATGCCAAACATATTTGGATTGATATCAAACCGGTCCAGTAGAGAAAGAGATGGCGTCATGCCACTGACCCACACACACATAAGGCTCCCATTAGTGATGTGTGCACACAGCCCAGTAATACCTGATAAAGCTACATAGAGATGATCTTCACATCAATCTAGTGGAGACATTACATGCAGGCTACACACACACACAAGCCACCACCATAGCTAATAGTCACTCTGTTCCTTCAAGTGTTATTTCGCCTGTCTCTTCACACTTTTTCTTTCTACGTTTTGTAATTCATACCACTCCTCTCTGCCTTTTCCCTCTGAAGAGTGCTTCACATAATCTGATATGGTATGATATCATAAACCACACACTAATCCCATGTGGGTATCAATTCAGAGCCTCTCAGTGGATGTCACAGCTAAAAATACACTCGAACATGTGTGACCCCTTTGTGTGCGCATTTTAGAAAAAGAAGCTTTATAGAGTGGGTCCCTCAAGTTGTTTTAGCGCATGCATGCTCATGTACAATATATGTGCATTTACATATGAGCACTAAGGGTCGCTATTAAAGCCACCAGATTATACTTATGTGCAAAGAGCCTCACGGCACAAAAGTCTACTCCTGCATTGAGCATCACATTAATGTCACAGCAACAGGCCGTCACTTTCTCAGCTAAGAGAGAGAGAGAGAGAGAGATCTAATCCTCTTTACCCTGGCATCTACATAGACAGGCCTTGGAGGCACAATACTCAAGCAGTGGCACAAAATGTTTCATTACAAGAATATCTGAGTGAGCTTTATGTGGATTAAAAATTCCTGCAGCATTGTATCACAAACATATTCAAGCAAACTGTTGCAAAGGTAGCGTAGTTGTCATACAGTATACAGTATGTAGGAATGCTGTTTGTTTACAGTTCAGTGACATATTATTCTGGCCTGACCCTAATCCCACAGAGGCTCACTGTGTGTGTCTGCCCCACTGTGCTCCTCCTCATTGTTTCTGCCTGACAAGCTTTGATACAGATAAGCCGTGGGTTGCAGGTGAGGCCAAACAAGGTGACCTCTCAAAAATACCGATGTGCACTTGGTGTGCGTAGCTTAATACTAAAATATATTGCTGTCATTTCGTTGCGCTTATAATACATTTATTCATGATGTTAGTTTTGTGTGACATGCTGAGTCCAAAGTTTCATAAGCACAAAAAGATTCAACATTTTTCTTTTATTTTCCTTAGCTCTGGTTACTATGTTAGCAAAAGCGCAAAATTTGTGAATCATTAAAGTAAATTACTTCAGTGCAAAGTGAAATAACTGATACACATTATCAAGTATAAGGCACATCTTAGTTTTAATAAAGCATAAAAAATCATCTTTGATTTAGGACTCAAGAAGAAGTATGAATAGAGGGGCAGCAGGAACAGCACTGACTCCCCCTCTGGAATCTGTCCCAAGTGGTAAAAGATGGCTTCATGGAGGGAATCCTCTTTCTACTATTTTTCTTTTTACTAATGGCCATTTTTGTGAACTCCCCTGGCCGTTGATCCCCATATGTTCTCAGTGTAATTTAGATCAGGGGAGCATATAGGATGCTCCAAAAGAGTGAGATGATTCCTCTGGAAGTCCTTTATCAGGTGTTCTTTGTGATCTGTGGCTTTCTCCTGTTGAAAAACCCAGTCATTAGCACACAGATCAGGGCCCTCAGTCATGAAGGATGCCCCTTCAACATCTCCACATAGCCAGCTGCTGTTTGATGCCCCTGAAGCTCAATTGTTCCATTGAAGGAAAAAGCAGCTCAGATCATGATGGCGCCCCCTCCACTGTGCTGCATAGAAAACATCTCAAAGGGCATCTCCTTGTCATGCCAGTTACATTGGGAGCCATTACGACCTTCGAGGTGGAATTTTTTCTCATCAGAAAATAAAACTTTCTTCCACCTTTCAGTGTTCCATGTTTGGCGTTCTCTGTCAACATCCAAACAGGCATTTTGTGGCACTGAAGGAGACGAGACCTTTAAAGAGCCTTTTTGTTCTTAAAGATTTGTTCTTAAAGCTTAGCGCAGGTGGACTTTTGATGGATCTTCCACTTGACATTTTGTCACATAACCCACATGATCTTTGAAGAAACCCAAAATTGCTGCCTTGCTGCTTTCAATCTCAGTAGCATATTGCAAGAGGCCTTGCTTTGGCAGCTCAACGATCTGACCACCTTCAACCAGAGAAAGCTTTTTTTTCTTGCCTTTGCTATCAGGAAGTGTGATAAAGGACTGATAAAGAAAAAGCCAAATGTGAACATTGCTGTTATAAAATAATTAGTCTGTTGACTCAAAAAGAATCTGGCACTAAAACAAGACATTAGGCTTTTCTTGTACTATGATAATATACGCTATTTTTTTTCTTTAGGTCAGATGTGTGATTGCAGAAATAAAGCTTCCCCCTTTGTCCCTTGTCCAAGGTATTGTGGCGATATTAAGCTGTTAAGATACCTTTACACTTTTGGAGTAATGGTGTTAAGTTTGTCAATACTCTACTTACTCATAAAAACACCTGTTTGTTTTCTATCACACACACCGACACATTCATCCTCCCTTTATCTCTTATCAGATGAGTTTTAAGACATTTGGTTACCCTTGTTCTTTTCAGATCAAAATCTAAACAAAACAATGGACATTTTGCTTTACATAGCAAACATGCATGGCTCTAACATGGATATCTAGAATTCTGACTGCATGTTTGTGTAGATTTGTATGCACTGGTCAACCACCCATGAAGCTCTTTTTTTAATCTCATGACAATAACTACATTTGTAACAACCAGTGTTGTGCTTTGCTTTCAAATTCTGCAACAGTGTTTGCTGTGCCCGGCTTAAAGAGTCATTATCCGTGCATTGTCAGCTGCTCTTCCTTAATCTTCACTCTCACATGACCTCCAATTTAGCACGACGATGATGATGTTAACCAAGCAGTTTGTAGAACTGCTAAGTATTAAGCGCTGTCTCTGTCCCCATTCATTTCCTTTTTTACTGCTCTCTCTTCCTCTGCCACGCACCAACACAAACAAACACAGTCGAGTCGTTCAAGTCAGAGGAGAAAAAAAAAAAAAAAAGATTCATCCTAATCCTGGTGCATGATTGGCCGGTGGTGTGATCTGGAGACTTCAGCCAATGGCAGCGCTCAGATTAGAGAGGAAGTCAATCCAATACAGAGTTTCTACCTTCTCAGTACAAATCTCACTAAGCCAGTAAGAGAAAACACAGACAAGGCTTGACTACTTGATGTGAGGCTTTCTGGACTGTAAGACTATTGATATACCTGTAGGCACTTAAATCTTCTACGGTGAGTTAACCACCAAAATATTATAAAGTGATACTAAAGTAGGATCTAAATAGCTGAATTGTTTTGAAAAGTGCTGTCTGCAACACTTTTGTATACTTATGACACTTTCTGTGCATCTAAACTTATCTGTATGATCAGATAATGATCTAAGATAACACAAGATGAACGAAAACACACGTTTCTCATTGAGACTAAATTACACTTATCTTCAGCTCGTTTTATTGTGATACTGGGGTAGCACAAAAGTCTCGGACCAACTTAATTAACCTATTTCTTTCTCACCTTCTCTGTTTCTATCCACAGATCCAGCCAAGAGGGCTCAGATAACAGAGGTGAGACACGACTTCACTCAATACACCAGTCTAATTCACGTTCTCTTATATCTTTGTACTTTTATTATTTCTTGCAAACATTTCAAGCAGTTACCACGTCACATCTTGCATTGCCTTTCTATTTTCTTTCCATGCCACAGATGCCATCCCCATTTGGTTCGGGCCCAGCTCATGAGAAAAAGATCGGCCACAGAAGGGTCGATGCCTCTGGAGAGACAACATACAAGAAGGTACTGTTGCCTCCTGAATCTGTTTTTACTTGATGTTGCGTGTTTGCTTCTCGCCACAGACCTTCCACCCACACAATTCTCTGAATCTTTCTTTCTTCGCCTCTAGACCACCTCCTCTGCCTTGCAAGGGGCTATCCAGCTCGGCATAGGGTACACTGTTGGCAACCTCAGCTCCAAGCCCGAGAGAGATGTGCTGATGCAAGATTTCTACGTGGTGGAGAGCATCTTCTTCCCCAGGTGCATTTGTGTGTGAAGATGGTGGTGTGAAAATATGTGTGAATAGGTAGAAATGCAATCTTTAATCTTTCTCTGCTCTGTCTGATTCTTCAGTGAAGGCAGTAACCTCACTCCAGCCCACCATTACCCGGACTTCAGGTTTAAAACATACGCCCCTGTGGCCTTCAGATACTTCAGAGAGCTGTTTGGGATCAGACCAGATGACTACCTGGTGAGATTTCTCTTGCTTGTGATACCTGATAACAGAGTGGGAGTTTTAAATGTCTAGTTGAATGCTCTGAAGCAAACAGCAACACAACAAACATGACAACTAGATTGAAAAAACTAAAAGTAAAACCCCTGACCCATGCTCCTCTTTAAAATTATAAAACCGCTCAATACCTGGGCTACAAAAGTATTCATAACATCTTTTCATTGAGCCCAGCTCTGATCAAGTTGTGCAGCGGGGGCAATGGTTTTCTCCTCTGTACTGTTTCAAAATCATGGTGACTTAATTTAAGTTCAATAATTCAAAAATATTAGTCTATAGTTGCTCATCTTGATTAGTGTGAGGAGATAACTTTTCTGTGCTGCATTGATAAAAAATGTAAATGGTAATTGATAGTATAGTTGGAGCCATGATGAGAAAATAATCAGAATCAGAAATACTTAATTAATCCTTGGGGGAAATTCAGTGTTACCATAGCTTTTCATACAATAAAGCAGTAAGGATATAAATAGGATAGAAGCAATGAAATAAGCAATACTCTAAACAGTGAGTGACAAAATAGGCAGTATATGCCAAAAGCAATAAGTACCAGAGGTAAGGCAATACTCACGTACTTATATACATTGTGATTAAAAGTAATACAGCGCTGTCAATAACATAAACATCCGCCATGAATTAAGTTTCATTGCATTGTATCATGTTGTTGGTGCATATTCAGGGCTGCAGCTCCCAGCCCTGAATGTAAATATGCGACTTCTTTCTGTGTTGAGTAATTTGTGGTGATAGTGGTTTTATTTTTTGGGAAAATTGAGAGAACTGTTTCTCTGATAGCTTCACTTAGTTTAATCTTAACTGAAATGATTTCAAAGTCAGTTTCAAAGGACATGGTCTCTTTTGTTTTTAACAAGATTATTAGCACATTACAACAAGCTAAATATACAAACACATTCTGTCAAGTACAAAAACAAAACCAGCCATAGAGTCAAATCTTAAAGCCAGGTTGACGGGAATATCAAAGGAAAATGCAGATTTATCAAGTTCAGTTTGAGCTGGAGGGACTTTTAGGAACTGGCCAGTCAGAGAGCCTCATGCTTCTGGAGAAAAGCTGTGAAGAACAAGGACAAACAGAAATATAGCTCAAAGAATCCCATGCATCTTCATATCTAGTGTGTATTGCAGCATACCTACAGTGCAAATGCCGGCACATGCTCTGACATACAGTGTTCCTAGCTTCACGTTTAAGCTCACAGGCTCCCTGTGCCAAACGGAGATTAACAGTTTAAAGCTTTCTTTTTTAAACTTCAAGCGACAGAAGACAGAGGAGAGTGTCAGTGTGTTTGTGTTGATGGAGGAGAGGTGGAGCACGAGTATAATTGCATTGTGCTCATCAAGAGAGCTTGGGACATTGAATTACTTTGTTGGGCAAATTACCTACATGCACAGGACACTTCCTCTTTACTTAACAGCATAAGTGTCCTGATTCTGACGTCACTATTTACAGTGACTTATTGGTCCTCATCACGTTAAGATATTTAGGGTCATTCTGAACTGCTGCCAACTTCAGTGTTTGTTCTGAGCTGCTAAGTATGCAGTGTATAAAGGATTAAAGCAGTATTTCCACAGCTAAGTTATTAACTTCCCTGAAGTTTCAGATTCTACATGAAGGTGTAAGTGTCATGGTGAACAGTTTAGACACCTAACAGTTTAGATGTGTGATTCTTCCCTCCCACACACTGAACGCCTTTGTACCAAGCAGTGCACTTTAAAGCAAAGTTCCCTTCAGCTGCTGATGAGCAATGCCGTGTGAGTGGGTAGATGTGTTAGTCTTTTGGTCGGCTTTTTGAAAGCTCGGTTGGATCAAACAGCAGCAGTGCGGTGCCACCCTGCTGCACAAATGAAGTGTTCAGCTGAGGATGAAATTACAAACTGGGTGAAACAAACATCTCTGGATTTGGCTTTGCAGTAACCTTAACGAGAGGGGCACAGTCTCGGCTTGCACAGCAGGCTTGAAATCATCTTGTCTGCTTTAATGTTGAAACAGCCTTTTTCAGAAACTGCCTGTTAGATTGTCGAACAGCATTCGAGACACAGTTCATCCCTATCTATTCATCTTCTCTGTCTCCTCTAGTATTCTCTGTGTAATGAGCCACTGATCGAGCTGACAAACCCAGGAGCTAGTGGCTCAATATTCTACGTCACCCGAGATGACGAGTTCATCATTAAAACTGTGCAACACAAGGAGGCGGAGTTTCTACAGAAACTGCTTCCTGGTTACTACATGGTAAGTCAGACTGTGTATCCACTGCTATGTGAATTCATTATCGGCTTGAAACTGCTTGAACATCCTACATGTATCTCCTCAATACAACATAATCGATTATGCTTGTGTATATGATTCTGCATTAAGTACTTTGTATTTAATACTTAGCATGAAACATCTAAAATATAGATTGTCTTTTAGATTACCCATCTGTCCCGGTAAAAAATGGAAAACTGAAACTGCTAGTATTTTAATTGTCTTGTGTTGTGGGGTGTTCTGCACAAGAGCGCATGCTCAAGAAAGGAGCTGAAACTTCCAGTCATCATTATCCTCTTTACCCTGCCCCCTGTTGTTTGCTCAGAGCACCATTGACGCCAGCAGGTGACTGTAATAGAGTTGAGCAGCAAGGTTGTTCCTGACAGAGACCCAGGCTAAGTACTGCTAACAGGTTAATCATGTCCATGGAGGAGAGACACAAGAATGTGCTGAGGCCTGTTGTTGTGTCACGGTGTCCTGCAGGTGCGTGGAGCTGCAGTGAAACACATCAGGCCTTATGTAGACTTCTAAAGAGTGCACAGACACAATGAGAAATGGGTTGTCTCAGTAAATCACAGGTGCATACTTTGCATAACATAAATAAATTGGATCAGAGAAAAAAGCAGCTGCCTTTCATGCTACTATTGGCTCCATTCAGAGACACAAGGACGGGGTCACTCTGACTCAATTTTGTTACACACAAAGAGCACATATGGGTCAATCATTAAAATGTTGTGAATTACAACTGTGGTAATATATTCAGCAAAATCCCACCAAAGCAAAACTATTCAGTGCATCCCATTATTAAGAATTTGCTGCACAACAATGCTAAGGGCACAGTCGGTAAAAACATTATTTAGCATCCTTGTTTTCTACAGGCTCACCTCTGTCCTCTCCTCTGTTTCTGCAATGGACACTGACTGGTCAGAATTAATCATTGTTGGCAAAAGTGTTGTTGGCATACAGGTGTAAAGCCTGTAATAAGTTTACTCAGTTTGTTATTGATTGTATTAGAGAGTTCCTTCTTATGTCAGACGTAGCTGGAAGCAGGACACAAGGTTGGGGTTGGTGTTAGCCTTATCAAGTCCCAACAACACAATGCCAAAGCTAGAGGACAGGGATATTGGGGAAATGAAGGTTCTCCACCTCCAAATCCTCTGACCTTGAGACTCTGTTCTGTTTGACACCGGCAAAACAGGCTGTAATTGAGTCCAACCAATGCTACATTTATTTATGCAGTTAGACCAGTCTCATTAGTCATAAATGCACACAAAAGGAGTCACAGATATATTATAGTGCGCACACAAACATATATCATAAAGCATGAAATAAAAATCTACAGATTAAAAAAACATGTTTTTTCATTTATGAACAAACATTTCAGTCCACGTTTGCAAACTTTTTGTTATTTGTGAACCTTGCTGCATTTGTGTGTGGGATTTTGAGACTCCCCTCCCATGGTTGGACTCACAAATGCATTTTTTTCAACAGGGAAATATCTGTAGCCGATCAAATGTGTGCATTGATATACATATAATGAATCCCTCTGTGTGCACCCATGAGTATTGAGACTGATTGACCCCATACTTTTTTACTACTTACACATTTTGTGAGCCATGCTTGACAAACAGAGCAGTGTTGGTCTGTAGACTGCATGCCTTACAATATTACTGTTTGTAGTGTTCATTATCTCCCCTTACTGATTTTCAATTGTCTGCTTCATGAACCTAGAACCTGAACCAGAACCCTCGGACTCTGCTGCCAAAGTTTTTTGGCCTCTACTGTGTCCAGTGTGGGGGCAAGAACATCAGAGTTGTTGTGATGAACAATATTTTGCCCCGCTCTGTACGGATGCACCTCAAGTTTGATCTAAAGGGCTCCACATACAAAAGGAGAGCATCCAAGAAGGAACGAGAGAAGTCCAGACCCACTTATAAAGACCTGGACTTTCTGAGCGACATTCCTGAGGGCCTCACCCTGGACCAGGACACGTACAGCGCTCTGGTCAGAACTCTGCAGAGAGACTGTCTGGTGAGAAGGAGACTTGGGGCGGATGATTTCATGAGTAGTGCACATCATTTCATTTTATCTCAAAGAAGCAGAACAGAAAACTACACACAGCGTACAGGTTCTCACAGGTATTTCAATATTACAATGAAAATCTGAATTAAGGCTGCACATATCCTGGTAATGGTGCAATTAAGATCAGATCAGATATTTATTCATATTTATATATTGATTCGATTCAGCTTTGTGCTCCTCTGTGTTCAGCAAGACAGGTAGATTGGTTCATTTTTGCCAAATCACATAGAGCATGTTAAGTGCAGTGGGTCAACAGTTTGTATGTGCTAGTAATGTGACTTAAAACGTTGGATTTCTTAATCTACACAGGGAATAGAAAGAAGAGGGAGAAAAAGAAATGGAAGTGTCTCATGCATTCTTACCCTTACCAATGTGTGTTTTTATCTCAGGTTCTGGAAAGTTTTAAGATTATGGACTACAGTTTGCTGCTGGGAATCCACAACAAGACCCAAGCAGAGCGAGAGCAGCAGTCTCAGGGCTCGCCTGCCGGAGGTGCGGATGAAACCAAGCGTGCAGCGCAGAAAGCTTTATATTCCACTGCCATGGAGTCCATTCAGGGAGGCTCCACCTGCAGGGACCCACTGGACCATGACGACACGTAGGTCACCCTTTTCAGTGTTTTTCCCTCATATCTCATTACATAAACAAATGATAGAAATTAACTCCTCTTTATGTGTAGTATGGGAGGAATTCCAGCTGTGGGTGGTAAAGGAGAGCGCCTCTTGCTGTTTGTTGGAATTATTGACATCCTGCAGTCGTACAGGTAGGCAACAACAACTAAAACACCTACAAGACACCTCAGAAAATCATTGCATGAACTTTAAAATGTGTTGACAGAAAAATAGGTGCCTAAAGAACTTTTTTGTGATTAAATACGGAGAGTGTCAGATTAATTTGGTGTTGAGGTTCTCAGGTGTTTTTTATGCCCACTTATCAACTTCAACCACTACTATACTACTGAACCTCTATTTCTCATTCTGAGCATCTGCACTCGTTGTTTTCATCCAACATTCAAAGGACATGTCAGGACACATTCAAGGACAAAGTTGGATTTCTGTCTGGTTACAAGAGTAGGAAATGATTAGGTTTGGGCTTACAGTAATCCTGGCATTATGTGCTTGCAAGGAATATTAAAAGACACAGAGGTCGCGGTGGTAAAATCAATCCCAGACATATCTATTTCATCATAAGTAGAAATGCAGACACAACAGCTGTTGCCAGGACAACTGTGGACATGACAAATCTGCTTTGTACTTGAGCAAAATCTAGCATATTAGTGCAGATTTTGAAATGCACACCAAGATTAAAAGTAAGACTGATTCAGCTCTGAGTTGCCAGATAAGTACTATAGGTTGCTAAATGAGATAAACTAAATAACTTAATTGTCTTGTCTGACAGATTAATCAAGAAGCTGGAGCACTCTTGGAAGTCTCTCATCCATGACGGGGTGAGTTATATAACTGATTGTATTCAAACTCAATCAAGTAACTCTTTCCATTTTTGAGCCTTTATTTGGTCAGTGTCCTTTATGTACTTTCAAAAGTGCAGCATCAATACAATACCTTCTCCTGTCTCTGGCTTTTGCCCTCTATAGGACACAGTATCAGTCCACAGACCTGGTTTCTATGCTGAGAGATTCTACAAATTCTGCAGCACAATTGTCTTTAAGAAGAGCTGCTGTGAGTTTAAATATTATCATCAACCTCATTCTTCTTTTCTGAAGCCAACACAGATTGATCAGACATTTTCCTTTATGACCTGAAAATATTGTCTCCTGCTTTCACAGCGCTGCGATCGTCTCCTTCGAAAAGAGGGCGAGGGCCTCTCATGTCCAAATCCAGCGCAGGCTCAGTCGGACAGCGCCCCTCAGTGAGTGAAGAGAGGCAGGAAAATCAGGACAACTTGGAGAACCTTCGAGGAGCTCGCAGCTTCCCAGTGCTGGAGGACAATGGTAAAGCTTTTAGCCTGTTTTACCTCTGAAATGGTATAAAATGGTACTCTCAGCATAAAGATTCTCAATTATGGGATAAAATGGGATGCTTAATACCATTACACCCTCAACTCAGTGCCATAGGATTCACTGAGGCTGTCAGTAGCCTCCTTCAAAGCTTGTAACAGGATGCTATCGCAGCTTGTTAGTGCTGCTTGAATAAAACAGTTGAGAATAAAGCAAGAACTTGTGAGTGCTGGCTTTCTCTTGTTCCACTGAGACTTTCTGAGCTGGACACACTATTTGCTTCAATTGTCTGCAGCCTAGAACTCCACTTTCCCATTAAATGAAATTAAGTGAGCCCTTATTGATCCCTGAGGAGAAGTAGAAGTGTGGCAGCAGTATGGAGGCTTTAGCAAAAGAATCAAAGTAAAAGTTTAACTTTAAACAAAGCAAAGCTTGACTTCCAAATCATAGAAAGTATTTGAGGTGTAGAGGCAGGATTTTTTTGCCATCGTAACACAGCGGCTTTACTGATCATTGGATTATTCTTAATTTTCTTTTATTTGTATAATTTCTTGCATATGTTTCATGGTTATGCCTGTTTTTTGGCTCATATCAGGAAAAGAGCCTCCCTGCACTCCTCCTTCCTTTGAAGATGCCACTACAGCTTCTATTGCAACAACGCTCTCCTCCAACAACTCTTTGCCCACGACTCCCTTTGATACACCAGAACACCCACGCTACAGGAGACAAATGCATTCCCCAAACCTGGCCAGGTAAAGATGATGACACCACAGTTTATCTATAAGGATATTTAGAAAACAACCCCTTCTTAAATGCCCACCCTGTGTTGGCTTGTGTGCTGCTTTGCAGGTCACAGAGATTGGATGTTCGTGGGGAGAAGCAGGACACCATAACAGTGGAGGTGGAGCTCAGGTAAATACATTGAGCAATACCCTCATAAAATGTGTTACACAAATGCTGGAATACGTTCAAAGTATTTCAGTCAAAATTATTTTTGAAAGAGGAATTTTCCATCAACTTGAAACAAGGGAGAGCGTCAGTTTTGTTTTTATAGGATCTCAGAGCCACATTTCACACTTGGACCATGTAATACTGCTTGATAGGTTGACCTGTTTGAGAATTGTTAAAGCTTACTTAGAAGATGTGTTTTGTTGACTGGTGTCCCCCAGGGATCAGTTCTTGGACTCTTGTTTTTAATCTTTTTTGCTTTTCCTGTTGGCCGAATCCTGCAGAGGAGCATATTGGCTACCATAGCGTTCAGACTTGAGATTTTAAAAAAATGTTTGTACCAGTGCAGTGATATATTTTTCTCTCAAGTCAAGATCGACTAAAACGTTCCTGGTATCAAATATTTCTGTTGTACCGAGACCCTACCCCCCTTGGGATACTGTGGGTGCTGCCACAGAGTGATAAACCAATGAAGTAGCTGTTGATTCGTCACCAAAAAGTGAGAGTGGCAGGTATTGAGATGACTTAAGGACAGACAATGTAAGAAGCTGGTGTTGGGACATTTTGATACATTTTGGTTTGAGATGTGAACATTTTTAGTCATAAAAAAAAAAGTCTCATAAGACACAATATGGGGCACATTCACCCAACAAGTCCAGAAAAATGCCATATCTCTAGATATTAATAATATATATAGCTAAAACTCCTTGTCATGAGTACCAACATCTACTGTTGGCAAAAAAATAAACTAGTTTGGTTTTCTTCCATTTTATTAATAAAGTTGACAAGCTTTCTTGTCCTTTTGGTAATCTCATTACAAGAAACATTTTTCATTTAATACATTGAAGTAAAACGTTCTTCTAGGATTTATGAGGTAAATGTGGTTTTTATTCCAATTTAATCCAATTTGTCAACTTTTACTGAAAATGAAACGCTTAAGGCTTGTCTGGATTTTGTTTTTGTGGTGTAGACAAATGCAACAAAACAACTAGTCCGTCAGAAAAATTGTAGTCAAGCTCTGTGCTCATACATGAGCTAAAGTCTGTGGCGATCCTTATCTGTATTACTCTGTTGTCTTTGAAAAAGTGCTCTCAGAAGATTGTAAACACACTGGAACTGCACTACAGCATATCAGCATACCACACAAGTTCTTCCATACTCTGATCCAACCTTTGTTAGGCAGAATTTATTACTCTGACAGCACTTAAAGAATGGAGTATTTAGTTGGTATTCAGTGTTTATTTCAATATTTCAATCCACTTTTTCTTTGAGCATGGCATTTCATCATCACTTGTATGTTTCTTTTCATATCTGTAAAGCCTGATGTGTAATATAAAAACATTTGCCAGGTCGCAAAGAATAATTTAATTCTTGCTTTCAACAGTAAAATCCCACAGAGCACTGAGCTCACACAGCTGACGGAAAAGACCTCACCCAGCCACCTCTCACCTGATCGTGCTGTTCCTCCAGCCTCTTCACATTCTTCCGCCACCCTCCCTACTTCCTTCATGTCTTCCCCCTCTGCCGCTCAATCAGCCAGCCAGTCCTCCGCCACACTTTCCTCTTCCATCCGCCCCTCCACCAAACCTCTTACCTCACCTACAGCTGCTCATTCTTCCTCTCTCTCTTTCTCAGCTGCACAGTCTAAGTTACTCTCTCCACTCCCAAACACCTCCACCCTCCCTCCTGGATCAGCATTTACCCCCATCTGCCCTGCATCTCAGCAGTCCTCAACCCAGAGCTCCCCTCACCACTTCCCCTCAACCCCTCCTTCCTCTAACCCCACGAGCCCTCAGAGGCCTCCACGGGCGCAGGGTGCGTCAAGCAATCAGCTGTCTGTGTCCAGCAGCCACAACTCGCTGGATGGGGAGGTGCCAGTGTCTGACATCTACTTTGTAAGTTTCTCTTGAGTTGCTTTCATGTTTTTCTGTGTGGGTTCTGTTGTTTGTCTGTTTATATGTTTATTTGTTATTTTGTGCTGCAGATGTAAAACAAAAACAAAAAAAAACTCAAAAAAGGAGTTAATGAGCAGCTTTTAAGTGGTGAAACTATGCAACAAGAGTTAACCGAAATCTTCACCTTGGCTGGAGTTTTCAGAACAGAGTGTTTTTGTAGTTCCTTGTGGATGACAACCCTAAATGTATAAAAATGTATGCAGTTTCCCAGATACCCAGCTACGTGTGGACATGGCCTAAATAAGTCAATGTCAGTTTTTAATGACAGCCAGAGAGCTAATATATTAATGCACATTTCCTAAAAAGGTCACTTCACTGCAAGAAGCTTCCCGTTGGGTTGTTTTGAAGGTAAAGATCATTACTCTTCTTTGGGTCTCTTGCAGTGGTCCAGTCAGGACAGCGTGGTAGAGTTATGATGGTGAGGGGATGGAGGGTGTGTGTGTTGCAGTCTGCACGTATTATGGGGTTGCTCTCGCTCTCGAAAACACTTTTTTTTACTCTAAAGCATGAGGCTGCCAGCAGACTCATAGCTCTTGCTTTTGAATGAATCAGCAAACACTGCAGTTGTTTTCTCTGCATTGCATGGCGTATTTACATCTGTCAATCTGCATCCTTATGTCCTGTCAGTTTTACTCACATCGCTCCATAAATCTCCCTAGTATTTTTTTTTCTTCAGCACAAAACTGCTTCTCATTTCATAACTTCCTCCTCCAATCCATTATTCACATTCATTCACCTTGTTTTCCTGTTCACTCTTTAAATGCATTTGTGTGTTCATCTGTGTGTGTGTTCATCCATCAGTATGCAGATGGCAGATATTGGGTGTACTCTCCGGTTCTTGGCCGCCGTAAGCTAAACTCTAGCTCGAGTTCCAACGTAAGTCACCTTCTCAGTAGATAGAGTCATTTGTTCCATGTCCCATCCCAGCGCTGGTAACTGTCACAGGCACAGCTGCTTATGGATCTTCAGAAGTAATTGAAGTAAAGTTAAAGTGCATTTCACATGACTTATTCAGTGGTGACGTCTGCAGAAATGCCATTATACATTAATGAATGCTGCTTCTGAAGGGACATCATGTGCATTTAAATGGGAGCATGCATCCTATCTGCTTTACCTGCAGTAACTTAGATTTGTGAGAATCTTGGTCCTGCATCACTCAGTCCGAGCTCATAATGGTATTTTGCATTTTACGACTTGTTAAGCCTCTGCAGCACAGAGGAGTCGAATACCTGATGAGAAAAAGGCATCCCTCCTTTTTTTTTTATTATTTACAAAGGATTTGAATAAATGGAAATATCTGTCAGCATGGATGTACTATATAAGCATGGAAGTATCTATACATACAACAAAGCGCAAAAAGAAGGGTTACTTGTGTTTGTGTTTGTGAGTTACGCCCATGAAAATTTTGCCAAATCTTCTCTGCCAATGCTAAACAAATTTTCTCAGCTGGGCCACTCATCCCACAAATCCATGTTCCTTACAAATGTAGCACCGTTTAAAACTAAAATGACAAACTTTTGCAGCTGAATAAGATTTATTGCTAAGAAGCATTGTTAAAAAATATAATCTACCATGTTAAATAAGAAGTATTAATTATCCATGGCTAACCAAGCAGTAAATATTAGCCAATTTTTTGAAGCTTTTTTGCTTTCACCGGGCTGTGTGTAAGCTTTAAATAGACAATAAACAACCTTAACACATGACATTTTAATTCAAATCTCATTAATTCCACCAGCATTCTGACAAGTGTACTCTGAAGAACCTCTCTCTATGTGGTACTTGTGAAGTAACCAAAGCTGTAAATGAAAAAACATGGTTTATTTTCCCTCCAAATGAAGCATACCTTACTTATTTAGAGTAGTTACCAATACACACCCCCTCTCAAAGGGGAGGCAACACTTGAAAACTGGATAAGCACATTGTCTCCTGTACATAAGAGAACCATAATAGTTTAGAATACTCCTCCAGATGCAGTGTAAAGCTCTTAATAGTCTGTCTTTTCTAACTCTTCTCCTTCTTGTGCTGCTGCCCTCTGCTGGCTGTGTTTGTCATCAACAGAATCAGGAGGACCGAGGCTGGGTGTCTTCTCCTCAGCACTTCAGCTCAGAGTCAAGAAGAGACTCAGATGGGGAGAGTGAGACAGTAAGTTTGCAGTTCATCCTTTATCCATTCTAAAAAGCTGTGCTTAAATCCTGAGTGTAGTCTTCCTCTCACTTGATCCATCCCTCTGCTTTCTCAGTAACTCGCAGTGGAGACAGCAGTGATGAGCGGAGGACGATGCTGTCTCCACGTGTCAAAACTGGCTGCCCAAACTGCATGAGAAGCTTGCAGAGGCTACAGGAATGACCTGAAGTATTCAACAACATAGAGTACACAACATTCAAACAACAGTAAAAATAAAGCGTATGCAAAATAAAACCTCAAAGCAAAAACAATCTGACTGACAAAGACAGGAACAGGAATCATGTGGTACATCCAGCTGAGAGTTACTGTGAATGACTTTAATGGCTGCTGTGATGGTTTGTAGGAGTTACTGTATACTGTGCCAGCTCTGGCTATGCAATATTTAACAAACAAAAACTTTAACGATGCATTTATTTTTAACTAGGGGCATGGCAAAATTGTATATATTTTTATTTGTAGCACTTTATACATGTTCATGTGGCTGCAGTCTTTTTAAATGGTATGTTTTGCTGTTTTGTCATCTGTTGATGTTGGAAAACAAAGTTAATTGTGTGTTAATTTGCGTGCTGTGTGTGTTGGTCTGTCAGTGGTGGTCCACAAAAGATCAAATTTTGATCTGACAATGAATGGTTGTGTTCAAAATGCCTTATCCACAAACACATTTTCATAACTGTTTTTTAATATCTCAATCATATGTTATCATAAGGAAAGAAAATCAAAAATGAATATTCAGTATTTCGTTGTCAATCATTCAAGCTGAGTCCAATTGGTAAATCAGCCATGCATCATGACTTTTAGGATGTGAATTGAGGAAAAAAAAGACAAAGAAATGAGGATAAAGTTGTTTTTCCTGAAGATGAACTGTGAGTGTGTGTGTATATGTGTGTATGTGTGCTCAAGAACATGAATGTAAGTGTGTTTGTGCCCTTATGTCCTTGTGTGCATGTGTTTGCATGCATCTGGATACATTGTTGGAGGATATGTAGGTGTTTGTCTTGGTTTTTGTCAAACCGTCTTAAGGTGCACATTCCATTTGTTGTATGGGGCCATGTAAGTGTGGAGCAGCTATGAGCATGTTGGCTGTGAAAATACAGCAGAAACTCTTGTGTTGACAAATAAGCAAACTGAACATACTGGGCTCAACAGAGATAACCTGTATTCTGGTCAGTTCAGTAGAAAACATGAAATTACCCTACATGGTAGCATTCTTCTTCCATACTTGTTGCAATAAGAATGACCAGAATTAGACTTCCTGACTCCATCAGTAAGCAGAGCTGTAACATATCACTGTATTCTATGAGTCTGCTAAAGCTAACCTGCCTCTTTGTAGGCAACAGTGTTTGTAGCTGATCACTGTGTAAAAGAATAAAGATTATATTGTGTAATAAAACCTTTTTTGTTACTTTTTTGAAAGCATCTCTCACAATCACATTCTCAAGCAGGCAAAAGGGTCATATTTTTTGTTTACACAACTCAGCCACTAGATGGCGCCACATTGTCTCCTTAAATAACACTCACACTCTTGACACTGCCTCAAGGGACCTCTCAAGCTTTATGTTTGCCAGTCACTCTGAAAGCACGTTTGTAAATGCAGTGTGTACACACTATTTTTTTCACATGTGCTGGTTAACATGTTACTGTCTGCCAGGTTTGTCCACGATGGGATGTGTGATGAACAAGGATCAGCAGCTATAACTACTGCTTAACTACTGTACTGGAATAACATAGTCCCACCGTTTCTGTTCCTTCCCTTTGCTTTTTGTCCTCCTACCTCACACAAGTATACAAACACACACACACACACACACACAACTTTGGTCCTACTGTTCTTTCTTTTGCCTCCTCAGGTCTGCCTTTTTCATTTCATTTGTTTATTTGCAAAAGTGGAGACTTAAGGAAAGACTTAGTAAATAACGTAACTCACAAGCTTTAAGAAATCTGTTTGAGTTCAGCCCACTAGAAAGGATGAAACTTGGTTTTCTAAGAAGTGGTCAAAAAAGATCTAATAGACTATGTCTACAAGAGGGGGAAATTGATACTTGGAAAACATATCAAAAGTTGTCCATCAGATTACACACATGAGAAAATACTCTACTTACTGCCAGGAAGTGAAAATCTTGATGTTTCCAAACTTTTGGGTTGAGTGTGTATACATGGGTACATAATAAGGTAAGTGGTAGTGATGAGAAATAGAAGCCCTGCAGAGTGTGATCAGTGTTGGCAACTCATTAGTAAGGAAAGCAGCTGCTGGCTGTCCCAGAAGTTGCTAAGAGTTGCTTAATGACATCATTGTCTAATTTGAATAAAAAGCCATTTACAGGTAATTGTCATGGAAGCTGTAGTAGAGAGGAATAACATCGTGGGAGGGACAGAAAGCAGGGAGAAAAAACCCACCATAAATGCGTTTGGAACTACAAATGGACTTTCTTTTGTCTATTCTTGTTTTTTGTATTTTTATGTCATGATACCAATTGTCTATCATTGTTCGGGCTTGGGACCAGGAAAAGTGAACCAAAAATGTGAACTTAATTGCATGCAGTCACCTGCTCCAGCTACAGCTGAGAGGGGCTGCTGTTGGTGAGGGGGACTTCTCTGCCTGCACGTGTAGAGGGGATAGAGGGGTCCATGGCAGCATACACTGCTTGTCACAAAGTGTAAGATCAATATGTGCTTCTATGCCTGAGATTCAAACTCCAGAAAAGTCACTGGAAGGGCCTGAAAAGTCCCTAAACATAGTTGGCACCACTGGGTGAGTGAAGACTCCAATGAGATCAGGAGGGAGGGGTTTTATTCATTAAAACTGATATATTTCTTTTACTTACAGATTTTTACATACTTACCAATATGATGCAAACAGAAACTAAAAGTTTTACCTCCTCTTATGGTCCGTGGTGTCAGAAAGTGCTGGAAATCTTCCCTGCAATTTGATTTGACATGAGTGATCAGTGTGCCCCTGGTGTTGCTCATGTTAGTGTATAACTGTCATCAAAGGCTTGTCAAGAAGTTTTGACCATTGAGCGCACCACTGGTTCAGCCAGAAGTTCAGTAAAAAAGACAGTCAATGAAAATATACAACAGCTAATAATTTCAGTCACTTAGATCAGAATCAGGACTTGATGATGTGAGCTTGAACCTCCAGTCAAATCAGGGTCTGTGGCTTCAAAGTCTGTGCCTACACGCCTCATCTCTCAGGTATTTCTTTTCCCATATTTTTCATTTGTTTTGCTTCTCTTTGGATTTTTTTCCGTCCACACTACTTGAAGTCTATCTCCACACACAGCAGCTTTTGGGCATTTTCTGTTATTTGCAATCAGAGGAAACTTAGAAGGAGGCACCTCACGCAGCACATATTCAACGGAGTGATGAATTTCTTTTTTCCCCTCTTGTCTTGGCAGAAATAACAACTTAACAATTTATGCACATAGGCTAAAAAAAAGTTTTACTTTGTATTATACATTAATACACATGCTTTTTAAAGGAACATATTAGAAACAGCCAGTGGTGCAGTGGTTAATGCTCCGGCCTTGAAAAGCATTTTCAAAAGGAAACTGGATTATTCATCTTGCTTTGGTTAAAAGAATAAGGTAGTTTACACTAAAGCTTTGCTTTATCACCATACTATTACTCCAAACAATTTGCTAATCATTTTTGAATAATAATAACAGCTCAATCTTGTGTTCATTTCTCCATTCTTTCTGGGTTTTCAAAAAATATGTGAAAATACGTCCTCTAGGGTTGAATGAAACGTTGATCTCTGTTCTTGTTCTATGGCTCTAGTAGATACTTGTATAATAGGTGCTTTACAGAGAAAGAGTTACATTTGATCAGAAGTTTATTCTAGCTTGTATGACTGAATTTAACTTTGAAATGGATAAATCTCTGAAGTGGGTTGAAAAGCCAAGGCCATTTTTTTAGTGTCCTGCTTACAAATCCTTTTTTCTTTTTTACTTTATTTACTCAATTTGAGGGTAATATCCCCTAGTAAAGTGCAGCCAAGAGCAGGTCTCTCAGAAATTCAACCTGGAATTTAAATTTAAATTTAAAAGATTTAAAACTCAACTTAAAATGAAACCCCATTTTGTTAATTTTTTCACTATGCTTGATAAATACGCAATTGTTAATAGTGTTGGAAAGTAGAAGGCAATTTGCGGGGTCCCGGCACACTCTCTGGGTACCACTAACCCATAGCACAATCACAGAAATTTGTCTACGGTACCTGCAGAAAAGCAGCAGAACTGCAGGGAGGTTTTTGTATTTCCCATAAGCTGTTCTGTTATAGTTGCGTTGAGGAAATGGAAGAAACATGTTCTACACACAATTCTTTTCTTTTCTCATTTTTTTTCTTTCTTTTTTGAGATATTCCTAAAATAGCTGACAGTCGTGCCCCAACTTCTGTGCAAGTAACAGTAAATTTCTTCAGTGGGGTCCTATGACCTCTTGGGGCACAAGCTCTTAAAAATACAGAACCCGGATGGTTGTGAGAATTACTCTGCTTTTGAATGCATCCTTTGAAAGATTATCATGTTTGTGTGATTCAGATGGAAGCTAGGCTGGAAGGCACAGACGGGCTGAGAAAGTACAAAAACTGTGATATGGTCTGTTATATTGTTGCTTTACACAGGAGACATTAACATCACTTAAAGGAAATTCTATTATATTCTATTCTCCTGATGGGAAACAGAGACTTCCTGGTCCTATAAATTGAACTCTATAATAGACCTTCATTTTTTTTCATGTCCATTTTTTTCAGCTTGCTCTCTGCCAAGTGGGTGCTGGGATAGTATCGGACACCTGTGACTTTGAACAGAAGCAGAATGGTCATGAATGTCATAAAAGTCCTCGGAAGGAGCATCCAACAGAAGAGCAAAGAGTTGAATTAAAATTAAAAACAGAGTACATCAAACATAAATTTAATTTAAAGATAAGATAGAAGTAATATGAAGAAAAGTGATCAGTTTTAGCATCCAAACCTGTGTGAAACAGGCCATCGCAAAGCTGAGCTTTCATCTGCGGGAAACGTAAACAAATGCCTTTGTTCCTTCAAAGGACAGAGGGGCGAAAGCCACAACAAACAGGTCCTGTGTGTGTGTGTGTGTGTGTGTGTGTGTGTGTGTGTGTGTGTGTGTGTGTGTGAGAGAGAGAGAGAGAGAGAGAGAGAGAGAGAGAGAGAGAGAGAGAGAGAGAGCTTGTGTACGTGTGTGTCTTGCACGTGAAAAGAAGAGAGAGGGAGAAAGAGAAAGAGCCCAGAGAGATCAAAGCAGGGGGTATGTTTTTCAATCCCTGTGTGGGAGGTGAAGCCTCACCTACCCAGAATGCCTTGCCTCACTCCTTACAACCCACTCAGGTTTTAGGAGCATCACTTCTCTTCTCTTAGCAGCAGGCGGATTATGATACTTGCCCTTCATCAGCCTTCTCACAAGCTATTCTCAGAGAGTTTTAAAATGGTGACTTGGTTTGAACCCGCAGTCGACCTCTGATCAGTCATACAGAAAATGCATTTCCTTTGCATGGTGTTAACATTTCAAAAGTTATGTAACAGGAAGTTTCAAACCAGTGATCTGATTGGAGAAAAGAAATCTCAAGTGCTGATATTAAGTACAACACCACAGAAACTTTTTGTCACCGTGTGACTCTTTGCTTAAGCATTCACTTAAAGGATTTCACAGTTTTTAAACAGTATTATTTTGCAGTTCAATGATGTAGTCAAAAGCCCCTGTGATACCACAAATACCTGTAAAAACTACTGACACTAGACTTTACAGCATACAACCACTGTTTCACAATAAAATACTAAAATCAAAATCCTCTGTGATATCACAGCGTTTTAATGAAAATTTTGAATTTGTTGAATGGACTTCTGGGAACTTTATCAACAGAAGGTGCCATCAAACCTGGTGCTGAAGAAGTGAACGTTGTTTTGACTTTTACTATACAAAATCGCTACAATGGTAATGATCTACCCTGAAAAGAAATAAGTAGGCATATATTTTAGAGGAAAATACTGTTATAGCTTGTAACCATGGGTGAGGAGGGCACACAGTGGACATGAGATCCTGCTGCACATGGAGGAATTACGCTGGAGACACAAGTCATTGACCTGCTGTCTATGCACCGCGGTGTAGACCAACTGCATAAGACACATGGAGGAGACCCACTGCTTACGCCACATGGTGTGAACAGCCTGCTCCACAGTGTGGGCAGGTAACACCTGCTGGCAGTATTTTACCATAATTTGCATTCATCATCTGTACTTTAACAAACAAGCCATGAAGAGTAGACAGCCTTGGCAAAGACAGCTCGTGCCACCTGTGTGATACACCCATGTACAGTAGGCTCTCATGGTAACATGACAGCAGTAACACTATGATATAAAAGTGTAAGCAAACAAGAAATTACTGTACTATAACTTATCTTGCAGTTGTAAAACTACAGGATAAAGTTGTTATTTCATGAATTCCTGTAACATCATGGCTGTGAAGTTACAAGAAGTTGCTGTGAGAATATTTAGCAGTAAATAACTGTGAAGATTACTGTGAAAGTCATGCAAAATTTAGCCAGTAATTTACTGTGATTTTATGCTAAAAAATTTAACAGTGATCATACCACTGCTAACTAATGGTACAGCTCTTTTCTTCAGCTCCCTCTCCTGTTTTTATTTAACTCATCCATCTCTGCGCTCAGACAACCTAAAGCATATTAAAAACAACTCAAGTAGATGATGTTAGTCTAACCGAGCCTATTCTGTTTCCCTCACCCCAGACAGGAGCGATCGAGGCATCTCTTCTTGAATCAGTGAAAGAAACCACAAACAGATGCCTGGTAGTCCACACAGAGGGAAGGTGCTGCCCTTTCACATTCAAATAAAGAGCCATGAAAGTCTCTGGGTTGCATCGTCAGTGTCTTAAGGCAGTGTTTATCTTTGGTAGGCTGAAGAAAACAAAGCCATCGATTTCTAATCCTAATCCCCTTATACTGCTCCTCTCCTATTGATCATCTATCCATCCTTAATGAGATGGAGGGATAGAGGGATGGAGGGCTGATGAAGGACAAAAACTTTCCCTGCTGGTGATACATCTTCTCCCTCCCTCTGCCCATCTCTTTTCAATCCGTCTCTCACTTGCTTGTGGGGCTTTCACTAACCTGACGGTCTTTATCCTGGAATGGAAAATAAATGCAGCCCGGTGCTTTTCCAGAGGTTTATCAAACCTGGAGGCTTGCAGAGCGGCAGAGGTTCTGCTAAATATTGAAATTGGATGACATGGATGAGTGCACTGGACACACAGAGGCACATGCATGCATACACAGTGAAAAAGGATTGAGTTTCATTCCAAACAGCAGTAATGGTATTCCTGCTTGTGCCACACACTGTGTCTGAGTCAATGATATTCTCTGATAGTGACCCTCTGTTGTTTGGACAGAATCAAACTGTAAGCTCTCATTCACCAGGTCTTCAATTTTATTTTTTTGAAGCTTCAGAGGAGATGAGTCCAAGAAGGTTGTGCCTGCTTTTGTTTATATTTACTCTGTCTGGCCTGTATTTTGTCTTATTCAGGTCTTCACAGAGGAGTGGCACTGTTAGTTTGTTGACACTTGCCACTTGAGCACAGGGCAATATTGTATAAAACTGTATATAATATTGTATAAAATATTGTATAAGAGTCAAGTAAAAAGCTATCCAAGGCACAAAAAAGCTGCAATTGAGATGTTTTGAAGCAATAAGCTTGTCATCTAAATAAAAATTTAATTTTGACAAACCACCTCATCTAAAGCAAAAAAAAAAACAAAATAAAATTGCAGGATGGACAAAACTGATCACAGTTCATTAAACAAGGTCGACTTCATCACCATTAACTGATTCAATATATGCCACACATTGCTCCAAAATCCCACCTTTCACCTTTTACAAATCCTCAATGTACTGGTAGGGGAAACACTGAAGTGTGTTTTTCTGCTGCTGTGACAGTTTAGCATGTCCACTCTATTACAGGAAGCAGGTCAACTGTTTATACTAAATCAAGTAGACCTGGAAACCGAACATTCTCTGAAAAAAAAGGCACCAAGTTTCACATTTAACTAATTTTGATGAACCTCTTACATATTCAATGACAAACATTAATTCAAATCAAATACATACATATAATATAATATATATACATATGATTTGTAAGATACAAAAAATGTAAAACGCTATTCTTACATTGAATACATTGGTATATCATGGTAAAAACAAAAAGCTGACATTCAGTCAATATGGTTTTACATATATTCTACATTAAATCTAATAATTATAAGTAGTGCTTTGTTTGTGATCACTTTACTAGTATTCACCACATTACAACCCAAGTATTTGTCTACTGTCTTGTTACTTTGATGATTATCAGCGTATATTTCATTCTTATACCTTGGATAAATGTTTTACTTTTAGCCTACCTGCATGGATTTTGCCATTACACATTTACTACACTTTTTTCTTTATTGTTTCAGTGTTTGCATTTGTTCCACTCTGTTCTTTTTATGCTCCTGTTTCCATTGTCTTTTAAATCACTGCTCTATGGCTTTCAAACTGACTGTGGGGACAAATTGAGTTTTTTTAAATGGAGTTGTGTTGAAATAGTTTGTCCAAACCTTTGGTCGAAGCACCGTGTGCGAATGTGTGCCACTGGTTCCTACTCTCACCCTTTCAAGTCTTTGAATTATTGAATTATACATTTTGTATTTTTATGTGTATGTAGTGTTTTCCACCAAAGAATCTCAGTTTGCTTTGTTGGAACTGTTCAACAGATCAGTCATTGTGAATCTCTAACAGAAAACATTGGAAAGAAATGGCTACCCCAGGCATTGTTATTTTGTGACAGCATCAAAGATGAAATATAGATCTTGCCAATTTCATTTTCTTGTTTGTTTTTTTTAGGTCCTGTGGAGCCATCACTAGAATCATCTGTGTCATAACCAGCTGAAAACACCTCACAGGAGCTTCAAGTACATGATCACTTTGACATCAAGGATTTCATTCTGAAACTTTCACACTCTTATGACAAAGAAAAACAAGAGCTTGACTTTCTGAGAGCTTTATCTTGGGTTTGAAGGATGATTGTAAACTAGGAGAGGTGATGGAAAAAAACAGAGCATCTCTCAAGTTTTGTTTGCAGTATTATGCTATACACAGTATTTAACCCTAAACCTAGACGGAGAGGTTGTCAAACACTGATGAAGATTGCAAGGCAGACACTGGAACACTTGATAATGGAGACCCTGAGACGGTATTTGCAATGTTTGTGCATAGACTTGTCAGATTAATGTTAATCATGCTGGTATTCCCTGTGGGATTATGGGTAAACAATGAACACCTCATGTGGGAGGTCCACTAGCCACACCCCACATTCCTCAAGAGTCACTCTGAGAGCATCTCATGGATGATGTGAGTTGCAGAAAAAAATGTTGCTTTGCTTGCAGAGCTTAGGGAAAAACTGGATAGTTTGGGATATACAATCCATGTCGCTGCAAAAATGGCCCCCTCAGGATGTTTTTTTTCCCCTAAGTGTGTGATAATGGCTGCAGCAGAAGTCATTAATAGTGGGCTAATGTGTGTCAGATGGTACCTGTCCAGCAACAGCAGCAGGGGAGACGGATCCAGGACACGAGTGACTGACCAGCATAATGAGAGGGACATGGCCTGCCAACTTGGGCAGCTGCTTCTCGTAGCGAGCGTGCCTCCTCCAAATTTCAGAGCTCATTCTGCCTCTTCCCTCAATATATTTCCCATCAGCAGCACCTAGAAATACAGCTCCCCACACGCCGCCTTCCACACACACACACAAACAGCGAGCCTCATCAGGGTTACCGTGGGAATGCCTGTGGCATTATGTCAGTCATTGAGGTGATGCCTTTAATCCTGAAACAAATCTAGACTTTGTGTTGTGTATCTCCGGCTGTGTGTGAGTGAGTGTACCCGCGTGGAAGCCCCAATCTCACACACATTAGATTACGGCTGGCCGCGCAGCAAAGACACCCCGCTGCCACTCCCACATGGAAAAGCAGGCAGGATTAGCCAGCTCTATGCCCGCCCTAATCTGGGGACAAAAACCCACAATCACCTCCCACTGGTATACAGAGACAGAAAGATTCAATTTGATCTGCCCTCCTCAATATCACAAGAGTGTCTTTTAGGGTTAAAATGACTACTGCTCACTCTACCATCAGTCAATGTGGATTCAGTTTTAAACGGACTCCTTTTAATCCTGTGATTGATCCCTTTTGTCATAGTTTGGAAAACCTACAGATCCTGATCCGTGGCTGTGAATGCAGATGGAAAATGCTTTTCTGTGACTCTTGGTATGTGTGGCATTACAAAATCCAGTGGTGAAAAGCAAATATTACAGAGTGAAAAGGTATATGTGTGAAACTAGGGTTAGTTCAGAAGTGGTTGAAAGCTAACACAAGTAACCGTCTCATGGCAGCTAATGAGTCATCAAAACTATTCCTCTGGTTGGTATCACGCTATCACCAAGTAGAGGCAAAGTTATTCCATGAAATTGTGTCTCTGATAACAAAGCAAATTCAAATTCAAGCTAACACAAGGACAGACTTGACTGCACCTATGACCAAAGGATGGTCTGTGTAATGTGGCTTTTTATTGCAAAATGCCAAATATCTTCATGATATTCTATACACAAAAAATGACTACATCAATACTGGGTGTTACTCCATGGGTTTTGTCATTTTTGAAGGCATGTGGCCCGTCACAACATAAAATCTCGAAGCATTTAGAAAAATCCAACTTAAGATGTCTTGAATACTATAAGACAGGGGCATTAATGTGGTCTCCTGTGAAACAGGTAAACAACCCAAACTGAAGGGACCAAACATACAAAAAGAAAAGTAAGGTGCATGTGCTCACCTAATTCACATGATTATGTGAGGTCCAAGCCTGTCTGAAACCTTTCATGGCATTGTCATATGCAACAGAATGCAATGGTTATTTTTAGCCAGAAAGTGTTGAATTGTGATATTAGCTTACGCTAAACAGCAGCTAATAGGCTAGAAAAATACTGATCCTTGAACACATCATTGAAAAGTCCCCCTCAACAACATCATGCAGAAACAAGTGACTTTCTGCAAGCTGGGGGTTAAAAAAATTGTGCAGCTGGGGGACCAGCACTGTGAAATTAAGTAGTAAGTCAAGTGTGTTGCAAACATCAAAGAGCTGGTCTACAAATATGTTAATTCAATGATGTAAAGTGGGTAGTTATAATGTTCTTCATCTAACCCTTTATAAAAATGAGCAATATTTCCGTTCCACTCCCCACTTGACATAAACAACACTGACTCCTGATGTATGCACAGTTGAATGCAGTTTTAATGCTTTTAAGCAGCAGGCAACGGCATCATTTTACTTCAATAAAAGTTTTCTGAAAAATACTGTCATTTGGAAGAACCTAGCTAACAAGTTACCATGCTACAGAAAAATTGATTGGACATTTATTTAGGTTTCCATGTAGGAATGGGAGATGTAGTTAACATGTAGGAGGCAGAATTTATTAACTATACTTCTACCTGTCAGCAAGTGGGGCTTGCATTGTATTGCTTCACCTTTGGGGATATGTTGTGTTGTCAATCGTTTGAAACAGTATGTGCTTCACGCATAGATTAACTGAAGATGAAAGGTCATTTCTGCTGATATTTGTTCACAGTGAGAAAAATTTACAAATCAAAATTGTGATGGCTTGATGAAAAGGTCAAACTTCACCGAAGTTTACACCATTCAAATCAATCTTCAAATGACACTGAGCTTATAATGACACCCATAAAGCCATTATTCCCTGTAGTCCGTGGTGGCTCACAGTGAGCCAATCTACCGTCTGAGTACAGTTACCTTCCATGAGAAACAGATGCCACTGTCTCACTGAGCGAGTCGAGCTCAGTGTGTGATGCATCATTACAAAGGCTACCTGCTAAATGTGTTGTCAGTGTGTCATTATTTGACAGAAGCCGCCTGTTTCATCGCCCCGAGCTGAGTCAACTCTCTCTGTCTTTTTCCTCCTTTCTTAGTCTGAAGCATCTGCCTCATTAACCACCATAAGTATCTTGTTTGCTGTGTGTGATTTAGATGTTTTGGTATTGAGGCAAAGGGTGCTGTGTGTATGTGTGTTCACTTGGTGTGTTTGAGTGAGTGTGTGTGCAGGCTACTCTCATTAAGCTGGAATAACATTGACATTTTTGCCAGAATTCAAATCATATTTTTCTTCTTTTATGTATCAGAGGGTTCCTCCAATCAACTCCCTGGAGTTTGAATATTTGCCTGTGTGTGTGTGTGTGTGTGTGTGTGTGTGTGTGTGTGTGTGTGTTAGAAGGAGGAGGCAGACAGATGTTTGCTGATTCGACAAGTTTGCACCCAAACTCAGCCCAATTTAGCAGATGAAAAAACATGATGCCACACAGACGCTCATGGTGACAGCCCAGTATTAATTTACTCTCCTTTTAATTCAGGCGCTCTTTATTCTTTGTTTTTCTCCACCGCTCTTTCTTCTCTGTCTGTCCTCTCTTTCATGCACAAACTCAACACTGTGTGTGGCTAAACCAGCTGGATTTCAGCTCAGTCTTCTCCTACAGTTGTTTTTGACGGGACTTCTGACTGAGTTTCAACTTTCAAATGTAGAATTGCAATGCAATTAGACATATCCATGTGCATGTAGACGCTTAAGGCCACAAAGCACAACCTGTCTACATCAAAGTATTTAGACAAAGTGGCAGTAACAGAGATTTTTGTTCACTTGATGTCCATCAGTTAAGAGGTAATGTATGCATTTAATTTTATTTATGTGTCATGCTAAAAAAAAGTGCCCAACCCCCATGAGTTTATAAGACACCAGAAATACGGTTGCAGTGTTACACACAAAAATTTACAACAGTTACAGATTTGCCTGATCTTTTCCCAGCTCAATAGAAAACAATACATTCTGCTTTCCTTTCCAAGTTTTGAAGACATAAGCTGCTGTGCTTTTCTGAAACAAAACTAAAGTTCTTGATAGTCATCCAACCAGAATAAGTCTCTATTAATCAAACACATTTTCCTCAAAAAAAGTAAATCACTTAATTCTATATAGACTGAACAGTAAAACATAAAATGAATCTCACTTTCAGTGTCACTAAAGTTAAAGAGCAAACACACTCTCAACGCTTCAAGGATGGCACTACACCCACCAGTCTCTCAGACCAGGGGTCAAGTTCCTGAACACAGCGGTGAACAGAAAGATCTAGATCTTCTGGTGAGATTATACATCATGAAAGACTTTGTACCGTAACTTTTCTTCATAAGATATGTTCATAATTTCAAATTAACACAATGTAGCCACAGACCATTCATGGTCTGAGTTTAGTTAGCAGGGAACATTAAAAAATATGAATGAACATATTATTAGCTTTAATTATTAATTTCAGTGCCTTGGCCCAGGGGTGACAATGGGGAGCAGAAAAATCTCAATTCAAAATCTTTTTGGTGGGTTTATGATCCGACATCTTTTACCAGTGTAAAGCTGCAGAATTTCACATTTGTGTCTGATATTTAGAGGCTCCCGTTTCGTCTCCACTCATAGCTAAGACTGATGTGAATTGATGAACTCCCAATGAGACCTGAATAGCTCTAATGCATAGGGTGAAAAATTTAATTCTAATTCAGTTGTGCTCTCATATCCAAGATGCGTAATTCATACGCTGCCAACACACCTGCGCATAAACGCACATGCGCATAAACAGACCCAGGCGCACACCAGCACTATTTCACACGGTGCACATGTCCTGAAACGTGTTTAATGCCATTTAAAACAACAGCTAGAGGTAAACACATGAAGACTTGCCCATTAACACAATTCAGAGTATTAAAGTATGATATGGCCTGCGTCTTCGCAACAAGTTTTACATCTCATTTTTTAATGAGATACTAAGAAAAACGAAAAGTCAATCAATAAATAAAATAATCAGCAAGATTGAATCCTTAATGCAAATATGAGAAAGAATCAAGAATCACGACTCCATGAATTCAAAGCATGTGCTTCAACCCCAAATGGACCACATTTACGCATCATAGCCAGAAAATCACACGCTTACCATTTGACGTCCTCATAATGAAACAATCCGTCTGTGGACCACGAAGGCATGGACGTTTTTGGACTTGATGACAGGTCATGTCTGAATCCTTCTCAGTAAACCTGGACAGGTCCATTTCTTCACCCTCTTCCTCAGACTTTTCTTGGTAACAATCGATGACTGACACTTCTTAATCGTCCTCAACCTCACAAAGAGCATCTCAGTGAGCCTCACTTGAATCACAATTACTATCTTTTCCCATTGCAAACAATCTGCCCTGACACAGACTGTTGCTTCAACATCGTTCACGGGAGGTCAAAGGTTTCATCCGTGCTGCGCAATTGGCTTAAAACAGTCACGTGACAAGGCATCGCGATTGATTGATTATTTTCTTTTCCCTGACAAAAAAATCTGATCTCATGTTAAAGGGACTGTATGGATTTTCTAAGTGGTCCTCAAAAGGTCTGCCATCTAGATGTCTGATCATATTCCCATATTTAAAATTAGGTAATCAGCGCTAAAACAGGTAACTTCTGCGCTATCTATTGTCCTCTCTTCTATCCAATTAAAGGCACAAAAGCCTCCCCAAAAAACGAATACATAATTTTTAAAAAAAAAAAGCTAATTTCTAAATGCTAGGTACTTGCTTCCTGATCAGGACTGGACAGGTCAGATTGATCTGGATTGATTTTTACACGCCAAAGTCTCCAAGACAACACCATGCCAGCTGACGAAGGCTCGGTTTACACAATAATGGTTTTTGGGTGAACCAAAAAATCGTTGTTGCATTTCAGCCTCCCGTTTACACAGAAACGGCATTTTAGCCAACCTCAAGCGCAAACTTTTGAAAACAGTCTTCAGAGTGGATTTTTTTTCTGAAACGTCACTGCCACCATGGAACCGCAAAGCTGGTGTTTCAGGTGCAAACACTGACATCACGCTCAGCTTCGCGCATGCACATTACACCTCCACTGTGCAATGCACAAACCCAACAACAACAAGCTATAGTTTCATTCTTGTGCTGCTGCACCGACTGACTGCCTTTCGACAAAATGTGCCTATTACACTATTTCTGCAATTAGAGAAGAAGTTTTTAATATAAACATCCAGATGATCAGCTCACCTCTTCTTCGACTGTTGTCATGTATACGGCTCCTACAATTATATCGCCATCTTCAGGCCTGACATGCATACTACAGCATATTAAGTCTCTCAGTGTTTCCATGTAAACGCAAATTTTTTTTCATTGCGTTTTCCTGCGTTTTAGGATGAAACACTGCAAAATGTTCTTGTGTATAAGGGCCTGAGGTGTCTGTCAGAAAGAGATAGAAGAGAAGAAGAAAGCTAAAGAGGAGAGTGATAGAGCATAAGCTTAAGGCTAAAATACAAGATGAGAGCTAAAATGTGAGTTGGGGGCCAAAACACAAGCTAGAGGCTAAAACATGAGCTAAGCTGTTAATGATAATGTTCATTCTAACCCACATGCAGCAGTAAAACTGCAGTGCCTTGGTCAAACCTGATAGTCTATCAATAAAATGAAGAGCCAGGTAACATTTGCTCTACTTGACAGACAAGCACTGGCAGAATATAACCAGGATTAACAATCATAACATGTAATGGATACGTCAGAGCACCAGACTGTGAGTGGTGCTAAATGTAGCTGGCTACATACTGGCACAAACTCACAAAGTTTCCTTGTTGTCATATTTCAAACAACAGTGTAACTGTTGATCAATACATTTCCTCATACTGTTGTATTCCATTAAAAAGCTATCGTGAACAAAAAAAGGTGGTGTTTGAGGGAAGACCTGCTCTCCATTCAGCTTAACACAATACATCAAAGTCACAATATTTGTGGGAGTCCTCTGGCCAGACTTGTCACCCAGCCCCATTCCAATATGGCCGCGTTAGCTTTGACGGGTGACATCACAGAGACTACATCCATTTATTATGCAGTCTGTGGTTTGGTTAAAACACACCCTAGCCCAACTGCCAATCTATTTGCCAAATGTTAGAATTTTTATCGTGAAAAAGCTGTGATTACACATAATTAAAAGCTACATGAAGGGATGGTTTTGGGATTTATTGCAATGCAATACAGCAATCATTACAATATTTCCTCAATGTTTCTATTTTACAATGTACAAACTAGATAAAAAAGGCCATAAATAAACAAATGCTTCATATAGCTAAGTTTAGCTTTAAACAAGAGACATTTGACATAGACAGATGACAATCTACTCTAAATGTCTAATCAAACATAACTCATACAAATAAAACATAAAAACAACAATTGAAAAAAAACATGAGCATATCATACAGTGTTAGTAAGAATCAGGTCAAGAGCTCATAGTGATACATTCTGTCCGGCTCCTCCTTCTCACTCTTTTAACTTTGCATATTCAAAATATTCAAAGATAGTTGAAGTCCTGACAAGGGGGATTCCAGGATGTGTGCAGTCACGCAATGTATACCATTCTTGCATACAAACACGCACACAGACACACACGCAGACACACACACATTCATACATACGAGCAAACACATTTTATTCAAGTCAAGCCCAAAGCAGCAAAAAGAAAACATTGGAAGCCATTCTGCTTGTGCACAGCCTTACATGTCAGCCTTCACAAAACCAGAGAATAAAATAATGAATAAGAGAAGTGGATAAGAGGATGAGGCTTCAGTCTAAGCTTGCAGTAGCTTAATGCGTTCCATAGCCACGTCCAGATCATGGGTTTTTAGAAAACTCCACAGGATGGAAGTTCACAAAAGTGCTGCTTTTCCCTCTCTCGACATCTCTCCTTTTTTCACTCTGTGTCATGACTTCACTCCGCTCCTTGAATAAGTCCCTCTAAAGTGCATGGATGAGGTAAATGAAATTCTTCCCAAAAACAGGTTTGTATCCGTTCTACTGCTCAGACTGGAACCATTGTGTGTTGCATGTGCTGCATTTGAGACAACATTTCCTGCTGCACACTGGCGATAAGTATGTCCTGGTGTGACGGCGTGATTATTCCAAGTCTGTCCATCTCCCTGTGGCAACAGAGACACAGAATTTTTCCATCACTATAGGCAGCTCAAACAAAACATTTCATTCATATATAAAAACACTGTCATCCTAATAAATATCCAATCTTGTCAACATACTAAAATATCACCACACTATCAAGTTGGAAGTGTATTTAAAGCCTGATTCATTTTGTATATTTGTGCCATGGGTCTCCATCATCAGCTATTGGCTACAAAAACATCAATTTGCTTGATGCAAATTAATTGCAAATTAATAATTGTTGCAAATTAGCGCAGCACAATATATTGTTTCAGTATAGTCACTGCGATTTGCACATGTGCAATATACATATTACAATATATAGTGCAATATTTTTCAGTTAAGTTTATTTTGCCTGCCAGTGTCTAATCACATGAGCGTTGAATGTGAGTGGTGCAGAGATCTGGACAATCTGACAGTTCACTTTCCAATAATACCATATATGGTGCTTTACTCAACACTTTCAAGGTTAAAGGCTTACACATCACTATCCTCCTCCACCAGTGTGAGGAAATATGAGGTTTTTTTTTTTTAAAGTCTGACCTGATCTGAGAAGAACAGGAAATATTATAGATCAATAACTAACAAATATCAACATGTTTGAGACTCTTTGCAAACACAGATAGCGTTCACAGAAAAGGGAGACAGAGGTAGTTAAGTGAGAGTCCATTATTATTTCATAGAGAATTAGGGAGAATTCAGCTGAACAGAGTGAAGCAGTAAACCGAAAAATATCCCAATACTTATCACAGGAAAAAAAAACATCACAAGACCATTTTCCCCAATATCGTGCAGCCCCATTATGTATTGGTTACACATTTAAACAAGAAATCAACTTTGCAAGATTGGAAGCATCTTTTCATTAAAAGAAGAACACTCAAATGACTCATTAAATGAGGTTATACTTGCACACCAACATTTTTGATTAATTATTATGTACAAGCACCTGAAAAACACCTCATGTATCAGTTTGCTAACTGGCTTATCCCAAGGCATTCAAGCCCCAACATCAATATGCAGTAGTTAACTTACACAAAGGTATTTCAAACTCTTTCTGAAGTAGCAGCTTTCCCATATGGATTCTACTGAGGACTTGAGAACAAACATAAGCATGGAGGTAAAACAGTATGCATATGAGGAAGTGGACTCTGTAAGCAGTGCTCTGTTTTGTCCTATATTTCCTTTTAACTTGCTCAGATGAAGCTTACATCTGAAAAAGTTGAATTGTTTGACCTCACTGACTCCCTCCAAACACAGTGTACAAAACTTTTACCAAGGGCGTATCTGTTCCTCTTCTATCTGGGCAAGGTTTTTGCTCGAGGAAAAAGGACAAAATGCAGCCAATGTTGATGTTAATTTAGAGATACAAGAGAGGAGAAATCTATTTTCATCCGTGTTAGATTTTCATCGTCTTGTTGAGTAAAATTAGAGATGAGACTCTGTCAGTGCAGCTCGCATTTTAGCACAATGAGATTTAATGAATAACGTCCAAAGTGGCTCTCCTTTCAGTCATTTTTTCACATGAATTTGCACTTACTGGTGTGTGAGAGCCAGGAGGCTGTCGAGGCTGGTGTATCCTGCTGCTGCCAGAGTGTCTCTGTACCTCTCCAACCCGATGGACTGCAGCCACACGCACATTGACCACTCTGGCACACACACCTCTGGTATGACAGACACACACACTTCTGAACCCAGACTGGACTCCAGAATGGCAGGTGTAGGTCTAAACAATACAAAACAAAGTGAGAATGAGCAGATTGGTGATTGAAAATTATGAAATAGATGACACACTGGGTACAGGATACAGGCCTGTAGTTAAGGACGTATGACTGATATGTGTCCATGTGGATATGTATGCATTAGTCTCCCATTCTCTGTCTTTAATCACATTTGTAGAGTGTACCTGTCCCCTCCTGTGCGCCGCAGAGTCCCAGGGTTGCGAATGAGTTTATCCAGCATGTTGAGGATCTGGCTGAAGGTAGGTCTCTCTGCTCGCTCTCTTTCCCAGCAGTCCAACATTAACTGGTGCAGCACCACAGGACAGTCCATGGGAGCAGGCAGGCGGTAACCTTCCTCTATTGCCTTTATCACCTACAGGAAGGGGATTTATGTTTTTAATGAACGCAAAATCCTACATCAAGAGTTTTTGAAACATTGAACCAAGCCAACATGTTTCAACCTCCTCAATAAAATCTTTACATGAACCAGTTCAAATTGTGGACAGCTAACTTGTTTTAACCTCTCAAGACCCTGCATCTATATACGAGGACACTAAATTTCTGCCTCTCAGACTCATGATTCTTCTTCTTTTTTTTTTTTTAAACTTTGACCTATTAGCCACATTTAGGGACACTGCCAAACGTCATCTTTTGGTGATATCACAACATAACACTCATTTCATGACTAATGACTAATAGCTCTCAACAACAATAACAAATCTTCCAGTACAAAGACCAAGTTAGATATTAAACTTATTAGGTCGTACTTATCCCAAATAGAGAGGAGAAATAAGAAATGCACAGCAGACTAATGCTCAGATCTCAGGAGGTTAAAACAATGACCTTGTGAGCATGAAGAAGTTCATTTTAATTTATGAGCTGGATCATTTTTAGTGTCAAGATGAAAAACACTGGTAGATGTAATAAGACTCGTGTGATCTGATTATCTCTGCCCCAGAATTAGCACTGTTGTTCTTGGATTTCAGGCAATCAGAAATGAATATTCAAAACAGCCTGATATGAAGTAAGAGAGCCTGGTGATAAGTTTATTTGACACAGTGGATAATAACAGCTGACAGAGTTCTTTAACTGATCAGAATGACAACCTGAAATACACCACAACAACACAGAACATTTAAGTTTTACTCTTTTAAGAGGGGACATTATGTGTTCCTATTTTTTTACATACAGATACAAAGTAAGGATGCTGACTGTCCATACTGAACCTGTGCAGACTGTCAAACCCTACATATTCATGTGTTGTAGAAATTCCTGGATTGTAAACTGCTAACAACTGTCTACTCTTAAGGTAGCACAAGATCTAAATGAGACTTGCCGAAATAATGGGGTCAAAGCATTAGGATCATCTAAATGGTTCATAACATGTTGGATGGGCAGGCCTCAAACACCAAGGTTCGCCCACAGCTCTACTCTAAACAGGCCTCCAAAAACTGGCCAATCCGGTGAAGCCTTAAAGAGACAGCAGCTAAACAGAAGCATTTCAGACAGAGGCTGACATAAGTTTTCTGAAACACCAGAGTTAAAAGAGGGATAGTACAGAGTCAAATGAAGAAAAAAGAAAAAGCACTATAGCCCCATTTAAACATGGCACCAGAGGAACATAGCTGTTGTAAGAACACAGTGATCAAATATATTAATTAACTGCCTGTTCAGATTACGTATCTTACACAAGTAACACACAGTGCAACATGAACTGTAACACTTACTGTCGCTGCATGTTTGCAAAGAATTCTTGCTACGTTTTGATTTTGCACAGGAAATGCCTTGATGTGTGCCCCACCAGCCCAACTGCCACTTTGAAATGTCATTACTGATTAAGTTTCTAAAGAAGAAAGCCACTCCTCCTGCCTCTGATTTACAACCTCTTTGTTTTCAAAAATCTAACCAGAGCTTTCTCACCACCATCTGTAATTCATTTGCTTTGCTTCATAGCTGTGAGCTGCTCCCATAATTCCTTTGTTCATTAAAATGTTGGACAATGTTGTTTATTGGGGGCTGCTGGTCCCTCAGTCATACTGTATAGGAGACAACCGTGACTTTTCAACCTTTCACCAACAAGAATAATACTCTTTAAGAAGTCTAGTCTTACTACTTCAGGATAATTATGCTCTAACTTTTGTTCCATAGGTTTTACAAACAGCCTGTATTTGTGTACTTCTAGGAATATGGTGTAATTAAAAATATCCTGCATAAGCTGTATGCAACTTCTGCTGTCATTGTAATCACAGATATACAATCAGTGGACGAGTTTGATACTGAAAATGTGTCTTAATGTCTGTTTATTCACATTTGATAACAAAGTTCTGACTGTGAGGAACAATAAGGTTTTAAAAAACCTAATTGCTTCCATGAGCAGTTTGTCACAGTCTCAGCCGCAGCAGAGTGCTGGATGTGTTGATAAGAGGGAAAAATCAGTCAGCCTTTATGAAACTAACACATACTCCAAACCTGCCCAAGTATTTAATGTTAAATTGGGTCTCAGCTAAGAGTGACACTGGAAATGAAGTTGAGAATGCCTTAGCTTGTATGTGGATGTGTGATAAGTCTGTGCCAGCAAATAAGCTAAAAAATAAACAGCAGAGCAGCTCAGTGTGCGATATTTCACTCAGAGAGAAAAAGAGAGTAAATAAGATGGATAAAGGGTGTGGGGAGCAGCTCATCAGGAAAGTTTTCTTAGACTTCAGCAGCGCTGAAGATGAAATCAATCATGTTTGGAAATTTCCATATGCCAGACTGGCTCTTTGACCTGCTCAGACTTAACAAGCTTTGATAGCAAAGTGATTGCAAATTTGCTCTGAAATAGGATTTTCGTCTCAGATCTTAAAAACTGTTCAGAACAACTGAATACTCTCTGAGTTTATTTACTGTGTGCTGGCTGAGGGAGAACACAAGGCGGAATTTTCTGGTCATATTCTATTAAGTCTAAATATTCATCTTCAATAAAAATGTCCTTGAGACGCAGGCTTGGCTTGCTACTTTCTTTCCGGATGAATTATGAGCCAAAATTTACATTTTTTAAATGGTGCAGAGGTCACTGGGTCAGAATTCACAACATCACACGGAGAGCGTTTTGTTCGCTCCAAAAGTTTGTTCTTTAAGTATCTAACAGAGATGGTGCCCTTTAGTGTATTCATCTGTTTGAATAGGGTTCACGAAAGTCAAATTTCTAAACTATACAGCTGTAAAAGTTTAATTTGACTTCTCACAGGGCAAAACATTTTGACAGGAAAATGGAATTATACCAACCTATCCAGAATCTAATTTGATGTTGTTTTATTGCATTTTCATCTTTCCTATTAAAGATGTGATTGCCTTTCATTTAAAAATCACTTAAATCTGCCAGTTTCAGGCTGATTCTGCAAGAAAAATGAACTAATCAAGTAATTACTAGAACAATGAAGTTATTACATCTTTAAGAACACTACTGGTTGGACATCAATCTACTGACCTGTCAAAACATGTTACTGTTTCACAAACCATTTGTGGTCCCTTTTCTGCTTTAGCATCTCATGCAATTATCTACTAATGATAAGGGGCAAGTGATAGATTCGAGAAATAGATATCCATATTTTGATTTTAAATCGTACTTTTCTGCACTAATAATAAACAAATGATGGTGGTGATTCAGACGTTGAATTTGTCATTTACCCTTTAATATAAAAAGGATTTCATCAGTAAGCAGACTCTTTTGTCTGGAAGACAACTCATAGGTTAGAGGACATAAGAATGACTCACGTCTTGGTTGTTCATGTCCCAGTAGGGTCTCTCTCCATATGAAACCACCTCCCACATAACAATGCCATAGCTCCACACATCGCTTGCTGTGGTGAATTTCCTGTAGGCTATTGCCTCCGGGGCTGTCCATCTGATGGGGATCTTTCCTCCTGGTGAGAGATAAGTCCCAGTGGGCTCCTACAACAGCAAGAAAAGTCAGTTTGGTTCAGTGAGTAATGGGACATATTTATTGATTGGTATCTGAGGGGAGGAGCAGCTTGCCCTCCCAAAGGTTAACTCTAAGATCTATTATTTGGTTTAAGTTGACAAAATGTGTATAAGATGTGAGAAATGGATCTGAAATGAAAGAAAAATATGTATGAACAGTTTGTGCTTTTATAAAGTATATCTCTTACCCTTGTGGTGTAAGCAGCTTCTGGGTCGTCCTCCAGAACTCGACTCAGGCCAAAGTCCGACACCTTGCACACCAGGTTGCTGTTGACCAGGATGTTCCGAGCCGCCAGGTCTCTGTGAACGTAGCTCATGTCTGACAGGTACTTCATACCTGAAGCGATGCCACGCAGCATGCCGACCAGCTGGATCACTGTGAACTGGCCATCGTGTTTCTGAAACATTTAAGTCACGTAGAAGGTTAATAAGCATGCCACAGACCAGCTGAGCAGTCATGAATGTGTGTAATGTACCTGTGATGTGCTTCAGTTTCAGTACACTCTAAAGGGCTTCTTGTGAAATGTTATGACAAATTTCCCAATGATATCTTCTTACCTGACATACTGTTTTGCAAGCTTTCCACATGTAACAACCCACAAAAAGTTGAAAGGATTAAACCTTGTATAATGTTGGATACAAAACACCTGGTAAAAGCTGAAGTCCAAAATTCTTATCAAGTCTCATTTTTGTTGGAACAAATTTCCTCATGGACTTAATATGAGCCTGACAAGTAAAAAAAAAGTCATGTTTTTGTGTATTGATAGACAAAAGTGATGCTTGAAAACAGTGTTTCAAGACTATTTAAAAAATGTACCCGAAGAAAAGCATCCAGGGACCCGTTCTCCATGTATTCTGTGATGATCATCAATGGCTTACCTACACAGGTAACAAGAAAAGTATGAGTGTATCACATTTACACACACATACACAAACAACCTCACATATTACTTTCACTTCCAAATCCTCACATCTTGTCACGACCCCCTCCAGCCGGATGATATTGGGATGGTCAAACTGTCCCATGATGGACGCCTCAGACAGGAAGTCCCGCCTCTGTTTGTCAGAGTATCCTGCCTTCAGACTCTTGATGGCCACGTAGATCTCTCTTTTTCCCTGAACACGCAGCCGACCGCTACACACCTCCCCAAACTCTCCTACACACAAACAGCAGAGTCAGCGCCAAGTAAGCATGTGTGTGGGTTTCTGTGAGCGCGCGTGTGTGTGTTTAAGTACTAATGCCAAGCTCACCCATGCCAATAACCCTCTCAATGTGAATACTGCTAACATCGATCTCTTTGGCAAACTCGTGGATGGCCTGATCCGGGTCTTCGTACGTAAACGGGTCCACATAGATTTTGACTCCTGCCACAGAGGTGGAGAGGAGGCGGGATTGGAGAGGAGGAAGGGAGTAGGGGAGAAAGAAGAATGCAGAGGAGGGTGAGAAAGAGGAGTTGTGTAATGGCTGCATATGTTATGTAAATGTCTTTGGCAGTATGTGCATAAGATGTGTGCAGGTGGATAGAAGAGATGATGAGGAAAAAGAGGATCCATCTGTCTTTTTTCATTACAGTATGTTTGTATGTGTGTGTAGGTGTGTATATGTGTGTAGTACCTGGGTTGAGATGTTTCTCCTCCTCTGACTCCTGCTTTGTTTTGCTGTACTTGCTCCTCCTGGAAACCCAAAAGAATTAACAAACATTTAACAAACATGCGTCACTAAAAAGCCATCCCTCAAAAAAATTTTCCACATGATTGAGATTTTTGAATCTCAAAGAGCATAAAAGCCATGTGTTTCTAACTTTGCTTTATTTCCAGTTGCAGTTTGTATTCATGTTATTTTTCTAAGATTTGCTGCAATAGAAAGTGATGACAATGAGAACAGAGGCAGCAGGAAAGACTGAGAGCGAGCAGATGAAAGCATCTAAAGGGAGAGCGAGGGAGGAGGGGCAACGCCTCAGGTAGCAAAAGATAAAAGGTGTTTTCCATTAAACAAAGAAACTGTCAGAAACACCTTTGTTGGCGAGCAGGTGTGTGTGAATGTGTGTGTGCTTTTTTGTGGACATTTGCGCGTGCTCGTGACTGTGACACCCAAGCTGTGCTGCTGAAAAGACAGTAATGACAAGCCAGGGACAAAGGGATTATCACTGTCTCCACTCTAATCCCCCTTTAAAGCTTCAGGTAACACACACGCATTATTCAGCCACACATAGGTGAGCGGGTTTTGTGTGTGCGTGTGTGTGTCGTTTTGAGGAACCCAGTAGCAGTAGTTAAGAAAGACACAGCGCTCTGATTGACGTCAGAGATTCACTGATGGGAAACCTCCAGCCACATAGAGCATATAGGTGTGAACATTGACTGTATGGATCCATATATCTTCCCGTGTGTATGTACCTGCGGCTAATGATGAAAACAGCTGCAGAAATCAGCAGCAGAATTCCAACCCCGCTGATAGACAGCAGCAGGAAGGCTGAGTTTACTCCTTCACCAATCAGAGGGAAGGGATCTGAAAGAGGAAGGACACAAAAGTCACAATCAGCCAAGTTACAAACTTCATCATTAAAAAAACAAACATAAATTCTTCCTCATGAAAAATGGTTGTTGCTGTATGGGTACCTGAATTAGTGGAGAACTCAAACGGAGCGCTGAACTCTCCGTACCCCGCTGCTGTGCGAGCCCGCACATGAAACACATACACAGTGAGGGGGTTAAGACCTGCGACATCAACACTTCGTGAGAAGGTCCTCATTATGCGGTAGGAGCGCTCTTTCTGGTCCTGATTAGATGGGACAAAAACAGAGAGGGGGGGGTCTCTTTCAGTATCTGACTGCAAATCCATGCTCACCATCAGGGAAACACAAACAGCTAGACAACATATTGACAATTCCGACAGCTGCCAGGGCTGCATTAACCTGCGGCTGCCTCACCTTTTCATAGAACTTGACCTCGTACTCCAGAATAACCCCGTTGGGTCGATCCGGCTGTTGCCAGGACAACGACAAACTGTGCCTTGTGACTTCTGTGGCGTGGACGGATGACACTGGAGAAGGAGCTAAGAGGTATCAAAAGATGAAGAGGGATGATTGATTAACAACTGGTAAAATTGTCTTGGTTGAAAAGCTAATCTTAGTTTAGATAGGTGGTTGAGTTTTGTTTGGCTCTGGTGCAGTTTAAGTTTGTTTGGATGAGTTCAGTTTACTCTACTGAAATTTTCTTCGATTGGGTTTAGTTGGCTGAGCTGATCAAGTTGGTTCATTTTGGACTAGAGTATTTTAGCAAAGGTTATCCTGGCCTGGCTTGTTTTGGCTTCGTCTGTCTGGAAATCTTGGAATCTTGGCTTAGCGTGAACTTTGATTTGGTTTAGGTTTAGTTTAACTTGGCCAAATCTGTTTGAACTGGATCTAACTTGTCTATGCTCACCTAATATGAGCTTTGCTTAGCTCGGCTAACCCGATAAGGTTTTTTTTACGCTGAAGTACACTAGAAATGGGGTGCAGATGGCCTAGTGGATATAGTCGCGCACCGTGAGGTTTGCCCTCGAGTGGGTGGCCTGGGTTTGATTCCCGCCTGTGGCCTGTTTCCCGCATGTCATTCCCCACTCTCTACCCCCTTTCTTACTCTATCCACTGTCCTCCTCCTCTATCCAATTAAAGGCAGAAAAGCCCAAAAAATATCTTAAAAAAAAAAAAAAAAAAGGAACAAGCAACGACAAAAGTGTGGACTTACTTGTGATGAAAACATGTAAAGGACTAAAAGCCACACTAGTGAAACGTTTACAGCAAAACACAAACATGTATTCATCACAACAACAGCAAAACTGGTGCTCAGACAACTGAATTTACCCTCATATTTACCATTTTATTTCATTTTGAAAACATTTAAATAAGTCACTGGACTAAAACTGATTTTTCAACTGCCTACAAGACAGCAAATGCATGCTATGTGTGTGGCACACTCCCATTGTCCCGTCTGTGTGGATACTTTGGATTAAATTGTTTTCGGTTTGAACCAAACAGTTTGATATGAATCAGCACCAAACCAAAAGTGCTTCATCAAAATGGTTTGGTATTAATACAATGTGTTATGTAAAGACATAATTTTGACCTGTTAGATATGTAATTGTGAATCAACATACTAAAAGAACTTAAAACTTCATAGAATTGCACATCTAATACCCTTTTACAACATCTTTAATCATCAACTCATCCCCACATGAAGTTTAAAGGTAATCTTGGTGTTTGCCTGTCTGCTAACAATCCCAGTGACCCAGTGCACCTGAGATCTGACCTAGATCTTCTTCCTTTTTACTCAATGGAGACACACCTCACTCTCTTCACTCTTTCTCCATACATCCCTCCTTTTCTCATCCCTTAATGGCATTCGTCCTCCATTGTGGCTTTTCATATGATATGGGACCATATGGTGGTGCAGGTTGGACCTGACACATCCCAGACAGCCTTCATGCTGTGCACACAAGAGCGAAGTTATTTCCCCGGGGCACCTGGAGCTAAGCAGATATGCCATTCTTTAAATGCCACCGTACAGGCTTACAGCATCGACAGTTGAGACGTTACGAAAAAAGAAAAAAGAACAGACAAAAAAAAAACTAATTGAGAGCATGTGTGAGGAGTGGCGCACACCAGCTGACACCTTCGCAACTAAAATGAAACACACTGTAAAAATCTGGGTGATTTTTCAAACACTTCAGAGGTCCAGGGCTGACATGAGTAAAACCCCGTCATTAGATTTACTAATGCTGTTTCATGTCAACAACTCTGCCGTGTAGAGTTGTAATTGACTTCTTTCCCTACAGCCTGCTCTGTCTGTTTGTATTTAAGTCAGTGATTTACATTTCCCAGCATGCTTTCTGACATCCTCTTAAGAACAGCCCTATAATTAAATCAGCTGTTGTTAGGTGTAGGAGGACGGAGTAATAACTATGGCAACTCTGACAGTGATAGTAAGAACAAGAGTTTTTATTTGAAAACAGCACGAAAAGTGTCTGTTGCTCTTTTAGTATCAGCACGTTTACTTCTATTTGACTCACAGTTGTAACACAATGCAAATGCATCTCTGCTTTCATAGTTATTCATTTATGTTTTGGAGGTTTTTCAGCCTCAACTGGGGTAAAGGGATGGTAGATGAGGTGGGAAACTGGGGGAAAGGGTGAAGAATGACGTGGTAAAAATCCGCAAACTAACTGTCCCCTAGGACCAAGCCTCTGTTCATGGGACGGAATATAACTTGAGGCCAAACCAAGCATTTTGATCATCTTTCAGGGTTACAAAACATAGCTTGTTGACTGTATTTGCATTTCAAATTAAATGTAGATGAATAATGAATGTCTCTAAGTCCAGTATAGACTCAAAGCTCATTGAGTTAAATTTTCCTTCTCACATGCTGTCAAATGTCTGAAAATATTTTCCTCTTTTTTTTTTTTGACAAAGAGAGCTGCAGGTGACAACATTTTCTTGGCATCTTCCAGAAACTGCTCTGGCAACTATTTTGACAAATTTCTACAGATGCACTGAAAATATGTTTGGAAAGCATATTAGAGAAAAAGGAAATTCAAAAATTCACTTCTCTTCTTATTATCAGCGCATAAATACATTATTAGCAGCAGCTGTTATCCAATGCTGCCTTCAGTGTTCACGACAGATACTGGAGTTTGCGTGCAAGTGTGCAGCTTTTTAAAGAGCTTGCTCATATCATGCCTCCACACACAACAGAGCATTACCCATGGGGCCTTGCCTCCCGGGGGCGCACATGCAGTGAACAGCAGTTTGCGTTATGCTGACCCACTTACGGACAACATCCAGAAACACTTTTTGTGTTGCTGCAACACTCCTACAAATTCACTCACCACTCACATATTTCTCCTTACCTGCTTGGTTGGTGGTTACAGTGACGGACACACTCTGGGCTGCCCCTGCACCACTGGCCTGGGAGACCCCATTGCGAGCGTGGACGATGAAGGTGTAGTGCGTGTGGGCCCGGAGCTCGCTCACAACCACCTTGGTGCTTTTCAGGCCTGTCTGACTGGGGGAGAAAAGCACATCTGAGCCACAAGGGAGGCAAAGCTGAGGGATGGAGCCTGAGCTGGGTCTCTGGGAATCTTCAGGTTCCGGTCTGCCCTGAAAGACCCCTCTCCCTGCCTGCACTTCAGATCCAACAATCCCCTGGTCTGACTGCATCCCGAGGCCTCCGTGCTGCGCTTCAGGCTGCAAGATGCTGTGATTTCTCGGGAGGGCTCTACCGCCGCTCTGACTGTGGCTTCCTGTTTGACAGATGAGACACTCCAGACTGTAGCTGGTGTCACTGCGTCCTCCCAGCCGACGAGGGGGGGCCCACTCCAAGACCACCGATGTCTCGTTCACCACAGAGATGAGCTGCTGAGGAGCTGATGGGGGCTCTGAGGAAGAAAAAGAGAAGAAACTTGAGCTTGAAGGAAACTTACCAGGAAAGTGCGCATATGGGAAGTGGAAGTATACGGGATGTATCGGGAGGTTTGTGTGAGATGCTGGCACTGCTTGAAATGCAGACATCTGGCATCAGACCGAAAACCATACTGTTCAGAGAAGTTTTTGAAGGGTTGGATGTTTTCTTCTGTGGTATTTCTTTTTTGTGTGTGTCTGACAAAGTGTGTGTGTGGCTCAGTGTATGTTTTCATTTTTCCCAGGCCAAAGAAACCATGTGCTGCATATAGGCATAATTAAGTTTATGACACACAGACCGAGGTCTCCAAGTCTGCCACACAGGACCTACTCAGAGACTCAGGGAGAGAGAGAGAGAGAGGGAGAGAGAGAGAGAGAGAGAGAGAGAGAGAGAGAGAGAGAGAGAGAGAGAGAGCAAGCACATTTATTCACTTCTCAATGTCTTTAGTTATCTCTGGCAGACAGGATGTAGATGGTGGCTTAGTCATAAGTAATGGGATCATGAAACAGGGGTGGCATTCAGACAAGTTTGGGTCTCTCTCTGTTTGGTAGAGATAGAGAGGTTTGGAAAACAATGAGTGCTCTTTTTGCTTTTATTTGCAGGCAATGCACTCGCATTTTGTCTGTCTTTTTGCTTATCTATTGTCCTACATATATATGTGTGTGTATACTTACGTGTACAGGCCATGGAAGCAGGGTCACTGTCAGCGCGGTAAAATCCAGAGTGGCAGTCGCAGACAGTCGCTCCGTCTCTGAGTGAGTGGCTGTGCGGGGGACACTTTGAGCACCCCACATCTGAAGATTTGGCTTTGTAAAACCCAGCAGAGCATGCTGCAGACAAGAAAGACAAGACAGTGAAACTCTGCTTTTTGATCACTGCATCAGAGAAGAAGTACAAGAAACACACCTTCAATAGAGTCATATCAACTAACTCTGATAACATCACACCTCAAGTCAAGGATCTGCATTTTTTCTGCACATCTGTATTGTTTTTGTGTTTTACCACTCAACGCAACCACATGGTGAAAGGATAATCTTCGGGGGTTTTAAACCATCAATGGCACTCAAAAACATTGTTTTTTCGTTTTTTTGTTGTTGTTTTTTTCACCTTTAAAAAGTACACTATGTCATCCTTATTTGTTGGACAAGTTGTCTTCATTTCAGCCATTCTCTCATCTGTTCATTATTTATTCTGCTGGAGATGGAGCTAATCCCAGCAGTCACTGGGTGAGAGGCATGGTGCAGCCTGGACAGGTCTAACATGTAGAGACAAACAACCACTCACATCATTGGATAATTTGGAGTAACTAATTCACCTCACATGTAGCATGCTTCTGGTCAGTGAGAGAAAGCTTGAGGACTAAAAGTAACACACGCATCCACAGAGAGAACATGCAAAATCCACACAGAAAAGCATCTGTCCAGCCAGAGAATCAAACTGCACCGTTGTGCAGCCTCAATATGAGATGTGGAGCAAGAAACAGCCTCAATGGACAGTGACATGTTGCCCTTATGTTTGTGATTGTTACATTTTCTCTCACCATTTTTCCTCCACACTGCTTCAAGGGAACAGAACGCTGCAGGAGCTGCATTCATAGACACAGCTGCCAATCACACTGTCACATCAGCTCATTTTAAAAATTTGAAAAGTCAAACTTATCAGAAAAATGAACGCTTAGACAAGAAAAGTCATCATGGTAAGAGCTAAAACAAATGTTTCAAACCATTAAAATTTCAGCTTAAATTAAACACTTTCATTGACATTTAAGTCTCAAAACATCATCTGTCTTCATTGGCCTTGTAAGATTTTACATCTACATCTATGGTTTAGTGAAAAGATTAGCTTGGACAAAAGTAAGACTACTGTCTTCATGTAAGAAATGAAAGAAGCTACTTTTTAAACCCTCAGCCTTTTTTTTTCCATTAATCACTAGCAATTCAGCCATGATAGTTGTTTGTTTTTGGGTTTACGTTTGGTTAAAAGACATTTTTCTGGACGTGTAAATGTCTAATAGGGTTTTTTAAACAAATATCAACACATAAATCAATTAATTTGTTGGTAAGTGTAAAATTCTTCTCTACAGATTAATTGACGTGCTGTGTGTGATCAGTTAGAGGGTTAGCAGGGTGATCTATGACTAGTTTAGATACTCTAAGTTTGGCCCCATTTTGGAGTCTGGCTTGTATTGAACTCCAATGACCTTTGACCCCTTGATAAAGTCTTTGTTCTTTCACACTGACAGCTTAGACATGGTAGAAGACGAGACAATCAACACACAGGCTGCGTTTCGATCTGCAGATAAACAACAGTAAAGAAAAATCCAAGGGGAGAAATGGATATAGCGTGAAGAGGAGGAGCCCTATGACTTCTTTTATCTTTGATTTTGATGAGCGAAGAAAGAAAAACACCAAAAAGAACACTTACTGATCAGCTCCCACTCACTGTCTTTCTCTCTATCTCTCACACACACAAACACACACACACAAATCAGAAACAGTAGAACTGAATACATCAAAACTCCTCAGAGCTACAGCCCACACAAATATAATTGACATTTAAATATTTGAAAGAGGAGCGACAGAGAAAGAGAGAGGGTGAGGGAGGGAGAGAAATCTTCTCTCTGTATACCATGCATTGACAGAGGAACAATACAATAAATGAGAGCATAATTATACTGCTTGACATCCACTAGTGAAGCACCAGAGATGGCAGAGCAGGGCTGCTTTGAGACATTTTTTTCTCTCTTGAATTTCAGAGGGGAATCCTTCATCTGTTTCTGCTGCAATCACTTTTCCAACACCTTCTTTTTCATCATCACAGCCCATTCATTCTCCTTCCTCCATCCCACCATCATTCCCGCTTCTCTCCACGCTAAGATTTCCAAGGGAGATGAAGACATCCCAGTGGGAGTGGGTAGGAATGTGGGAATGATGATGTGCATGCCTGTGTGTGTTTGTCTGTGTGCGTATGTGTGTGTGTGTGTGTGTGTGTGTGTGTGTGTCGGGGTGCTTTATGACACTTTCATCAGTGGATGAGAGGGAGGAAGTCTCCTCTGTAATCTCCTCACACCGACCATCCTGTCCCATCTGTGTGAGCCACCGTAGATCTGCTCATTCACACACTCATTTGCTCTCCCTTTCACATCCTTTTTCCCCCTTCACATTCGCTCCCTGCGCATTTCCTCCTCGACCTCTACTTATCTTGACTTTTGTGTCTGTGATAACTCTCTCACTCTTCCTGTATCTCTGTATAGTCCTCTTGTCTTGAAGCGTCAAACCTTGGAAAAGCTTTTGAAGCTGGTGAGTTAATGGCACGATATTGACACCAATTCAAATTAGACCACACACAAACACGCGGTGGAAAACCAGCCTGTCAAACGCTATAAATTCACAACACACTTACAGCAGATAAGGCGTGAAACCTGTGAATTTATATACAGCTGATAAGTGTGGATTTCAGCTGCTATATGACTCATAATAATGTGTGAGCTGATGTAGGATAAAATACAGTATGATCACTCACATTTCTTTGTTATTAATCACCAGTGAAGGGCTGCACAAGCATGGGAAAAGGAGGGAATGAACCAGAGAAATGCAGAGTGAAGTCTTTGACCTGGTAAGGACTTAAGGCTTGATTACAGGCCTGCACAAGCCTGTGTCAGGGGGGGTGAGCACACTGCCTTTGTCTCTTTCCCACCCAATCCTTCTGCCTTGTCTCCAACACAGAGGACAAAATGAAGGAGGAAGAGAAAGAAAAGAGCCATAAACTTCCTTCGGCGCCCTCTCATGTCTCTATTCTCTCTGTTGTCTGTAGCCTTTTGTGTCTTTTTTAGCACTGTTTTGGGGAGAGCGGGGTGGGGGTGCTACTGACATGGAATAAGAGCTCATGAGGGTGTCATTAACCCAACATTAACCCTACGCTACCGAGCGTGGTGCTGAGCCTGAGATCCACCAGTAAACTTGCAGATAAGGACACAAACACACTGATAAGATCAGCTCTATTAGCATGTTTTAGCATCTGTTAACATGATTTGATATTGTATGCATGGCTTGTAAACCAGCTGGTTAGACTGATACAAATAATAAGAGAAAACTAGGATAAGAAGGATGACGAAGGTTGCCTTGCAGAGACAGGGAGAGAAAGAAGACTCACAAAGAGCGATAGATACAGAGATGAAAAGAGAAAAAGAGCGAGTGAGGAGGAGAAAAAAAGCTGGAGGGGAAGGTGCCCTTTGATTACTATCAGCATTGTCGGCATTTGCATATGCATTCTTCTGCTACCTAAAATGCAAATGCAGCACCCTGCAAATCCAACTAAGAGCCTTGTCGGCGCACTGTATGTGTGTGTGTGTGTGTGTGTGTGTGTGTGTGTGTGTGTGTGAGTGCTCTCCTTGACCCCCATGTTATCTGTCATCATCCCTTGTTCCTTCCCAGCAGAGGGGTGTAGATGGAGGAAGTACCCCTGACCGCTTCAGTCTGACACCTGTCTGTGTGATGGATGGAGGGGAGGGAGGGACAGATTGACAAATGGATGGATGGATTGATAGACTGTCACACAAGGAGGCGGGACACTATTAATCACAAGGGTCATGCCCTGTTAATTAAAACCCACAGAGATGAGATAACATTGCAGTCTTATCTTCTCTCTACTGTAAGTCTTTACAGGAAGTGCACCCCCCCAGACCCTGAATATTTAACTCACATCCCAACAGAGCTTGGGATAAAGAATTGATTAAATAACATGCCTGGTTTTGGTATTACCAGTATTTGTATCAAAAGCCATCATTGTTTACAGTACCAATAGCACGACAAGTACGAGCACTGCAAAAACGGAAATCCAAGGAAATCACTGTCTTATCTTTAGTAAAAAATATATATCACGAGCCAAATTCTCCAAAGCAGTCCTAAAAATGTCCTGTTACAAGTTATGTTAAGATAAAAATGATGTCTGACTTGCTTGTAACAAGTAAAAAAAATCTGCAGATGGAGAAAGACAAAAATTTCTTGTATTAAGGCAATCTCATATCAAGAAACTTGATGAGCAAATTTTGATTCAGACATCATTTCTTTCTATTAATATCTCCAAATAAGACATTCTTTTGGACATATCAGTTTAGTGTGGCTCATATCAAGTCTAATAAGACATCTTTTAATGAAAGACAAGAAACAAACACTTGCTTAGATCTCAGTTTTTGCAGTGAGTAAGTGATTCATTATATCAGTCTTAGACCACTCGACAGAAACTGAAATCTAAGCAAGTCATTGTGTCTTACTTTAAGTGAAAATTGTCTTAAAGTCCTGAAATGTTTTTTTTTTTTTTACTCTTTAGATAACTTGAAATAAGGCATTTTTTCTGAACTTGTCAGTTGAACATGTCTCACATCAAGGATAATAAGACAAGTTTCACTTAATATATGACGTAGGGCCTTGCTTAGATTTCAAATTTTGCAGCACAAGTTTTGTGGCAAACTGTGGTGTCTAAGTAACCGCTCGAAAATCAAACTTTATAACGGGGTCTCACTTTTACTATGAATGTAGTCTTAATAACACCAGAGTGAGAAGGGTTGAGCTCAGCATCAAATGCTTGCAGATCATAGCTGAATACTTGTTTCAGGATACCTCTACTAACTATTACTTAAGTACCAGCCTCTCACTTCCCTTTCCATTTAAAACCTTAGGAATGTGCTCAAAGGAAGCCGCAGCTTTAAGTCCATCTAAATTTAAATCCTCACAAAAACTGGTGGTTCGAGCGAGAAACGCGCGTGGATTTATGTGCGTGTGAGTGTGAGTGCTCAAAGCCAACAGTGCTGTTATTAGCATGTGAAAGGGACCTTTATAACAATAACCCTCCTCCCCATCACACTTGGATCACCCCCTGCCACCAGTGGCAGCAGCAGGGGTGGCAGACCCCTACCACCTCACCACCCCTGATTTTGACCAAGGATCAGGGAGAGGAGTTGGAGGAGAGAAAGAAGGGATAATGAGAGCAAGACAGAGTTGTTTCAGTGCCAGAGAGCTACAGACAGACTGGTAGAGCTGGCAAACCTCCTCCTCTACGACGAGAACAACCTGGGAGAAGGAGACAATAGTGCACACACACACACACACACACACACACACACACACACACACACACACACACACACACACACACTTTGTTTGTGATGGAGGAATGCAAACCATTTCCCCCACCTGGGATTGGCTTGCTTCAGGCAGTGCCATTCCTTTGCGTTCCTTTGTCACCTGCCATACGTGCACATACATATACACACTTAAAATCACACACTTACGCATTAAAACACATCCACATCCATGCACACATACACTCTTCCCTCTGTTTGCCCCAACACACTCTTCTGCAGGCATTCCTTTCCTGGGCAGTCCTCCAAACTGTGAGTACATGGGAGGGAGGGCTTTGTTAGGCAGAAAATCAGAGCTACAGTACACACACATACACACCACACACAAACACACACACATACACACATTATAAATCAGCAATCCAACATGTCCAGAGTCCAGAATCGCGATGCAATAATTAGAGGGGCTGAATACAGCGATTAGGCTCTTTCTATCATCCGCTCACTGCTTTCTGTCATCTCTCTTTCAGCTTTTCTCTCTTTTTTCATCACTCTTCGTCCAAATGCTTTCTGCTGTCGACGCGACACTGCAGGTGCGTTGGAAAGAAGCACAAGCATGAAATCTCTCTGGACGCATAGAGCACACACACACACACACACACACACACACACACACACACACACACACACACACACACACACACTCATGCAAACACAAACACACATGAACACACACACACAGAAACATTCCAACCCTCCCAGGCAGTGAGCAGTATTGAGCAGAATCAGACGGCAGAAGAAGAAGAGGGGGGCCGTGCAGAGAAGCAGAGAGAGAGAGTAAAACAAAAAAACAGGAGCCTCCTCTTTTACTCTGCCTCTCTGTCCATTTTCATTTCAAATTCCCTCTGTTGTTTCTCTTCTTTTCTGTCTCTTGTCTCTCCTCCCTCGTTTCCGATCCTCCCAGACGTATCGCAGCTGTCAAACTTTTGACGTCTTCATCTACCTCGGTCATGACCCTGCACTCTGCTGCTAAACTCTCCTTGTGCGTGTGTGTGCGCGCGTTGTGTAGCTGTCAGTCAGACTTTTTGACGTCTTCATCTGGCCCAGTCATGACCTCCGTCTTAACCAGAGGTTTTATAAAAGAGGGGGTGTTCCCTCTCTCTTGTGCCTCCCCACTCGTCCCCTTTGCACCCCATGATGGACCCCCAGCGGGGGAGGGGCAGCTCTGCATTGATGCCGTCTGCTGTCAGTGTCCTGCTTTCAATCCTCCTCTCGCCCCATTCAACTCCTAATCCCTTCTTCCTCTTCAGGGCTTCTCCTCTCATCCTCTCCATCCTCATTACTCTGTGTTGAGACTGAAAATGAACTTTTCACATTTCCCCACTTTAGCAAAGTCTACTCTTGTTTAAGTTCAATTCAGGAGGAGTTTGGGTAAAGCTCAAATCTATTTGAAAAGCTAAAGAGTTCAGCTGACAGTGGAAATATTTAAACAGAAGCGCAGGGACTCTTAAAGATTGCCCTTGTTTGCTGTAAAGTGAAATATAAAAGATAGAGGAATTTCATAGATGATATGTTCTCCTGTTACAGCTTTATGGCTTCTCACTGAGCAGGTTTGGACTTATTCAAGGAAACTTGTTTTCCACTTTATGCACTGCAGTGTAAAACTTAAAAGAAAGGTTAAATGTTCAGGGAAAAAGTTGCACATGCATTCTTGGAGTGAGATTCTTACTGCTGCAAGAAGAAAAAGAGAAGCTCTCACAAAGCTCGGATATCACAACTGTTTGACCCTTAACTCTGAGTCAAGTGATATGATCTTCAACATTTTATCAGGTTATCTTCCTTTTCTTGCTTCTTTTCTATTATTTGTGCATTGGCACCATTCTTTGTCATATATTTCTATTGAACATGTAGCCAGAACATCATTGGCTTAGCTTAGTGCTGTTACTGAACACAGGGGGGGACAGCTCATCAAAACAGGTTGTTTGCTGAATTGCGTCCATAAATCTGACAGTTTCACTGCAAAAGCTCAAATCTGTCATAATACTATCCTCTCATTACGAGTCAAAATGTCTCATTATTCTTCCTTTAAGCCAAATTTACTTGACAAATCCAAAACCAGGGACTTAATTGGTTGGGATTCAAAAGGACGACTGCCAAAATACAGACTAACATTTCCTGACACAAGATTTCTTCTAAGACATATATCATGAAAACTTTGTTTGCAGCATTGGCTGTTATTTTTACCCTCAACAATAAAATCCTGATAATTTATCTTGTAACATAAAGCAAGAATAATTTTTCAGTTTGTATTTTTTGGGTAAATTTCATTAGATGTTTTGGCAAGAAAGCTGCAAATATGGTCCAGAAAAACTGAGTCTTTGCAGTGTGGTGGGGGGAATGTTTAACTGGTCTGTTTATGCAGATACCAGTCCTTCATTAGGAAATGACTATGAAAGAATATCTGGATTTAACACACTAGCAGTGTCTACTTCATCAGAGTTTTAAAACTTTGGGATTATGTTTTTGAACCCTCAATTTTCCAATCTTTATTTAACCTCTTATCACCTGGTGTCCACATATGGACATCACATTTCTGCCTCTCAGACCAAAGAAACTTCATTTTTAAAAACTTCCCAAGTTATCTTTTGGTGACATCATACCTTTAGACTTATTTCAGAGAGAGGGAAAAAAAGTGTTGTTATGAAGAATAATAACTAAGAACTAGTAGCTAACTAATTACATTAAAAATGTAACTTTCTGTACAAAGATCAAGTTTAGTTTTTATCCTTATTAGGTCTTACTGGTCTGAAAAAGCAAGGACAAATTAAAAATGCACAGCAGACAAACGCTTAGGTCTTAAGAGGTTAAATGGGGAGGCAAAAATTCATATCCCAAACTTTTGAGCTGTCCCTTCCAGCTATTTGGTGTACAAAATGTATATACAAGTTTTTGCCTTTTCTGCATTCTTCTGTATGAACCCACATGTAATCCCTGGTGTCTCTTTTTTCAATATATTCACTCAGTTTCTGTCAATCCTCTTGAGCCTGACTGAGTGAGTTATACTGACTGAGAGTCTGGAAGATCAAGAAACCTTTTGACATCAGCGACGGCAAGAGAGACAGATGATCTAAATCTTCTCTCACATCCATCCGCTTCACCCAACCCTCCTCTTTCTCTGTGAAACTCAAACTTAAAATGGGAGAAGCAGTAAGGTCTCTATCCAATACTGCAGGGTCAGAGTTTTTCACTGAGCTGCATTCGGTATTCATCCAGACTGTGATGGATTTCCATTGAGGCAGCTGAACCCGGCCAACAACACTGACAGACAGCGAGAGCACGAGAGACACAGAAGTGAGCAGCAGATAGATAGATGGCACTTCACATCTGCTGGAGGTTCAACAGAGTCAAGGGTCCCTCTTAAATCTAGCTGAGGAGGAACATCTTTCAGGCCTCAGAGATCACCCCGCCAACCTCCTCCTCCTTTTCACTGAGAACAAACGGACCAAATGGGGTGAATAGTTTAGAGAACGTTTGTCACACAGAGAATTTGGCTTCTTAATGCAAAGAAGAAAAAGTCAAGTTTATTTCCCTCTTTCTCGCCAACTGGCACCAACAGCATCCTGACTTTATGCTCATCTCTCCGTCTTTCTCAGCATTTCTTTTTTCTCTCTTTGAATTATGGGTCTGTTTGTTATACAATTAGTCTGCTGGGACAGGCTTCATAAATAAAACTGAGGGAGCAGATCAGTGAGCAGCTCTCCTTTTTCTCTATTGGTCCATCTGTGTGAGTGTGTGCATGTGCGCGAACGAACGTGTTGTGTGTCTGTTGTGTATCGAGCTGAATAGGGGGAGTGAAGCCATGTTGTAAAAGTGTCTCCATCGAGTCTGTTGTCCCCTGTTCACCCCACTTTCTCACACAGACGCGCAGATGTAGAAGTCCTCCCTATCACAACAGTCACTTTCAAACAGTACACGTCATCAGCGCCACATGCATGTTGGTGTGAGGTGTGAACAGCCTGAATATTTGTTACCCTAAAGTTCAGACCACATTTGTAAGTGATAGAAAGATTTTTTTTGTCCAGATGGCTGTTTTTTTGTGTTTTTGTGTCAGCACACTTCATACTTAGACCTCAGTAATGCTTAGTGCAGAATTTAAAACACGACACACATCCTGGATTTATCAAAATATCTGACTAGGGATACTGCTGCATACAACACACTGTCGTATTCAGACTGAGTTAAAAAGTGATGACTGACATTTATCTGTGCAGACGCTGACTAAGCAGCCATGGTTTTTGTTGCTCTTTTACACAAACATAAGAAAACACCATCATGAAGGGATATGACAAGATTAGATATGTAGTTTGTAACTAGTTTTAGACTTCAGCATGAAAACTGTTAGCATAGCCGAGCACAAAGCAAGATAACTAGCCCCAATTCGACTTAAGTAGGATGGGTTATGATTTTTTACCGTCAATATAATGTAGGATTATTTGAAGAGCTCATGCAACTATTTTCTTATTTTAAATTGTTTTCATTGATGTCTGATAATAAAGTGGGACTCCCTCCAGAAGGCAGTCGTTGAACATCTTAGAGCTATTCACTTGTCATCATTACATATTAGAAATATTCAGTGTAAAAATGCTGGAAAATGGGTGAAATAGCAGGGATCATGCGTGTACATCAGACATATTTATGAAATATAAACACACATATGGCACTGCTGTTTCACAGAAACACTTACGTAAAGCTTGAGGTGGACGCTTAACCACAGCCAAACAAGTGGACCGCTAATTAGACGAGTGTCCCACAAAGTGTTTGATTTTAGTCTGCACCTACAGTGCACTGATGATGAAGTGTTGTGTGAGTCACTGTTGTTCCTACTTCTCCTGTCAGAGCCACTGTCAGGAGGCTGAACCAAGCAAAAGGAGACACAATAAAAAGTATGGACTATAATCATCTGGTATAAATATCTTAAGATATTCACCTCAAAATTTACTCTATGATGTATTAAAATAAAATCATAATGTTCTCATTCAGTATCCTTCAGTCTTTATGGATTTGAAAGGAGGGAAATTCAAAATTACTCCTGAAGACACTCGGTGACAATCAACTTGTATTTTGGCCTGAAATGCCCATCAATAGTCTAAAGGTGACAACACTGACAGCAAGTTAAGCTCATTTAGAAAAACTACAATTCCAAATAAGTTTCATTGTGTCCCCAATTATTTCTTTTTGGTAGAATACCTGGCACCTTTGTGCAACAGAAGCTGATAAGGGATAGGATCAGGCAAAACCCTTCAACCATATCCAGTTTACGGCCATTTAGAGATCGGTATTGCTCTATACCTCCATTTTGGGCTTATTTTTTGCACATTCTGAGCAACAAAGACTAGAAATATGGGGGTCAGGGAGCTAGGTAGGACATGCAGAAAAGAGTTGAGGGCAGAAAACCAACCAACAACTGCTGCAATGGGGGTGGTAGCCTCGCCTACACATTGGGTACCTGCTTACATTGAAAAGACAAACTAGCGCCCCCAGACAGTGATAAGTGAAAAAGGGAGAATCAAAACACATTGTGTGCTGGTCTCATATAGCCAGCCTGCCTCCAAACCACAGGGAGGATGTTTTCTACTTTAATGTAATTCTTTAAAATGCAGATGAATATTCAAATGGACCTGTTTCTTTGAGGTTGTTGAGCATTTTCCTGTTAAAACTCTGCCACTAACTTGTTGTCAGTCACATGAGACCTCTTCAAGGTTACACTAATTCTTAACAAAATCCTTTAAGAAAATAAGAGATACAAACATTCACAGAAAACGTTAAAACCATATCACAAATAAAATTTCTCTGTTGTTGATTTTTCTCATTAGTGAACAGACTGTTTACTTGAGTACTATGATTGTTACTCATAGTATCACAGGACTTAGAAGTTGAACAATAAGGGGAGAGGAAAGCTTGTGCGGAGGCGTGCAAAACCAGTTGGCCCAAGACAAAAATTAAAGTCAACCAACCTTTACATGCACCTCCCTTCTCCTGATATCCTGGGTTGCAAAAACATCCACCAATAGGAACCAGCCACTCTCCATCAGCGCCGCAGTACATTTTAGGCTCCTCTCGCTCTTCTGATTGGTTGACACATGACCCCCTGACCTCCACCAACGAGGACGTGTCAGCACCAGTGACAGTGTCAGGAAAAGTAGCCAGATTCCGGATAGTGAGGGGGCAGGTTTTGTAGAAAACTCGGACAGAAACCAAAGCAATGCAGGCGCCGACATCCTGAAAGGCCAAGTAGAAACCCTTACGAGTTATCACCTTAACATCCCGCACCTCAGTGTTCAGTTTCATGATGCGGTCACCAACGTCCACCTGGAGAGGGAATGGAAAAATATGAATGGCAAGTGTTAAAAACTGTGTCATGCATGAGTTTATTTTATTTTTTAAGTTAAGTAGGAGTTTCTATTGAACTGAAGCTGATTTCAGTATTTGGCTCCCATCCAGATTGACTTTTACTGGTTTCAAAAGTAAGTCCAGAGCAGATCAGAAATATTTTATGACATGGCAAAGAATATGATGTAGCCTGGCAACTTTCCTGGGACAGCAAAACGGACATCCAAAATAAAAGAGCTCGTAAAAACAAATTAAAAAAATCACAGCACATTAATCCCACAGGGGTTTTCATTTTCAAGATGAGAGCAAATAAGATAGAGCGGAGGAGGGAAGATAGAGAAGTCAAATCCTGACTCAGTCGTTCAGTGTTACCTGGGTGAAGCTCTCGTCTGCTGCCACCGTGTCCACTTTAATGAAGCTGCTCTCTTTGATGTAGCTCTCTCTGTCTTCGTTTGACTCGTGGTAGTACAGATTGAATGTCTCCTTCAAGACAAGAGGGACAGAAAAAAGTCAGACCAGGGCATGTATTTATCATCATCAGTGCTCATCTTTTCTCTTAATATGATAATGAGTCAAAAGGGGGGTTTGTGCTTGAATAACCAGCAGCTGTAATACATAATAAAGCTCTATCAGCATCAATCTGCCCTTTAGATAATTAGCTTAAAAGTTTGTATGCTGAAGATGCCTAGACTTTCTATAATTTTGTTAAAACTTTCCAAAACCCATAACGTAAACAACAAACACAAAATATCAGAGGGATGCGGGGTTCGTACCTTGCAGGTGCCAGTGACCCCTGGCAGACTGTTACAGTCTCTCAGGGTAAACTTGACTTCAACATAGACCCTCTGGGCACCAGAGCGAGGGATCCAGTCTGTCCTCAGCCAGTTGTTCTGATTTGGCTCCAAAACGTTGCAAACCTGGTACGTTCTGATGGGTATGTTCTTCTCATCCATAATACTCACTTCTTCCCACTGAACATGAGCACACAAATGAAAACTCTTTGAAAACATACCCAAACAACTCCAAAACACGCATCCAAAAATGCTTGAAAATTATCAGAAAACCAAAAGGATACATTTTGATAAATGTCATTTGAGTACTCTGTGAAATGCGATTTTACACATTTGTTATTACTACCATATTCTTGAAGTTGTTGTTAACATTTAACTGTAAGTTGGTATCATCTCAACAACAAAATATATTTCAACTTGAAATTCTATGTCCAAATAAATCAGTAATGCATGTAGACTTGATAATCACCTTGGCCCCTCCCAGCTGATTGGTAAAGCTACAGCTCTCAAATTTTACCCAGAATACCTTTGCAAGTTGTAACCTAAAAGTTACACCATGAGTAAGGAGGGCACACAGTGGATATCAGACCCTGCTGTACATTGACAATAGCACAGGCTGGCTGAACTCCAAACAGACCTGAAGAGTTAAATCAGGATGAAATATATCAGACATTTCAAACAACTGAAGAGTTTAAGTTAACTAACAAGTTCAAAACAACCAAACAAAGACAAGGGTCGACCCAAGACATCTTATTTAATCAAGATAACCTCTGTTGGTGTTGGAACAACAAAATGTATTTTTTGAACCAACATAAAATTTGAAGGCAGCTCTTTATATCATATATAAACTTTGAAACAACACATTACACTTAACAGTGTTAGTGTTCAAATTGATGTAGTCTAATAACAGTTGTTGCTGACTTAAGAGTTTTGGTTTCAGAGTTTCTGACAAGTTCTGGGATGCACTGGCATGCACAGGGGCATAAAACAGTATACTAAACACAACAGCAAACAGAATAAATGTAGAATACATTTTTTTAAAGGTCATTTTGAGGTTTTTGATGTCTATAATGAGAGGATGCGACAGTGGATATCATGAGAAACTGACATTGTGGGAAGTGAGTGAGGGTTGCCTTTGCATAAGAAAGTATACTTGGAGTATTATAGCGGGTTAAAGTGTCTAATAAGCTAATTTTCAATCATTTACTCTATAAAACTCTAATCATTAGCTCTAGTACATGATTTGTGAGTCATTTATTGATGATCAACCCAGGAAGATTTATTCTCTCACAGCTACAGATTATCAAATCCCTTTACATATCAGGTAGACCACGTCCTCTAATTAACTGCTGTTGTTTGACACCAAACACACTCACACTCATTCTTGCATCAATATCCTCCGGTGTACAGTGGTTCAGATTTGTTGCAACTCCAAGGTTTGTTAACAGGCACATTTCCATACGGGTGAAACCGGCTCAGCCTTCACTGCATCATCCATCTCAATAGAGCTGGCTGTTTGCCTTGTACTGTGACCCTTCAAATGACCGCTGAGCCTCCCAACTCCAAATTGGCTTTTTATTGCCCCTGAATAATAATCTGCAGTAGTGAGAGCTGTATACACACTAAATGCACCATGTCGACAGAGAGAAAGAGGGAATGAGAGTCAGGGAAATTGCGAGTGCTAGGGGGTGGGATCTGTGTAGAGTGTGTCTAATTGAGCTTAATCAATATGTCAACAGGGCTGTTCTTATTGGCTAATGTTGGCTTTTCAAAAATGTATTGATAGGTTGATTCTACAGGAGATGTGTTTGATGAAAGAAAGTGGAGGAGAATATTGAAAAGTAAAAATGTTATGACTCTTCCTTGAGAAAGTGATTATGTTTATGCATTTATTTCATTCGTTTTTTACATTTTTTCCCTATTTTGAGTTATTAAACTGAAAAGTGTGAAGTAAAACTGTCATTTTTTACTTTCAAGTGAACAATTGCAGATTTAATACAGTTTAAATATTATCTTTCTCAAATATCTACTCCTGTTTTGGTCTCAAAAATCAAACATGGGTCCATCTCCTGAGTCTACTCTCCTCTGTACAGTATATACATTATAAACACTTGCAGGCATGAGTGAGACATGAGCACACGGTTACGTCTTTGTGTGCTTGTGTGTGTTTGTATGTTGTATGTGCCTCTCTATAAAGGAATGGAGCTGGAAAAAAAAAGCTGTCAGGGGGTATGATGCCTCTTTGTCTTGTCTTTTTTTGAGTCTTTTTCAGTAGACAGAAATCACAGCTGTCAAGAGGGAAAAAAAAGCTTTGCCCCAACCATACAGAGATGGTGTTTTGTGTGTATGTGTGCGAGTAGCTATGGGATGCAAGAAGGTGGGGGGTGCCTGTAATCAAAAGCTCAGTGCGTGCAGACCAGGACCCCGTCAATCAAGCAGCATGTGAGAGAAAGAGAGCATGGTGACTGAAGAAATACGAGTCAAGTTCACCAATAACTCTTAAACTGATAAAGAGCCTAATAAGGGACATACAAAGCAGAGACAGGAAGAGGAGTCATAAAGATGGCAGATCATAATGTACCAAACAACATTTTTCAAAAGATAAGAGGATGTAAAATCAAAAAGATATTTCCAGGATACATTCTGGCAACTGCTTGGTAGTAAAAATCCCTAAAAAATGACACCCACCACCAAGCTGGTTTATGCTTTCTGCTGTGCCAAACACGACACCAGCGAGCTCATATTAGCACTTAGGCTCGCTGAACAACAGCACATTTCAAAATCTGTGGGATGATTCTTTACAGTTTCCAGACCAAGTGTGCTCAAGTGTGTGTTTGTTTGTGCGAGTGAGAGCTAGAGGGAGTGTGTTTTTGAAGAGAGAGAACATTTTGTAAACAGTGTATCTGTAAAAAAATATATAAATAAATAATAAATTAATGAGTAGAGCTCCCACTCACCCCTCCCTCTGAAGGACTGGCTGCCCATTTCAGCTCTCCTGGCACTGTCCTGGTATCCAGCAGGGTCACTGAAATGCACATGCAAAAACATGCACATGCAGGTGATTTAAGGGTAAACAGCCTACAGTGTTTTCAATTCATAATGAATAAGAAAAAATCCTCATGCTGTGACACATGTAAGGAAAACAGTATTTCATTAATAGCAAACATCAAAACTGAAACTGGGCAATTACAGAATATATAGTAAAGAAAAAATAGGACTTTGCTCTGTACATCCTTTATTTCAATTACATGATATCTGATGAAGTCGACACTTCTATTTAATTGCACTGATTCAATGGCTTCAACCCTCATGAATGTACGAAGAAAATATGTAATCATATTACTCACATTAGTATATTGAGTTAAAAGTTACTGCAGCTTGAGCTATTAGTGTTTAAATCCTGAGAAAATGTCAGACACAAAAGACTTTTGGTGCAGCACAGGAAAGATTCAATGTGCAGTCAAAACTTTACAAAAAAGAATAAAAAGAATGTATACATTAATTTTCTGAAAAGCATTAATCTCCCCCAAACCGAACTTTTAATCTGTTTTAAAGGCATATTTCACCCCTACTCATCACTGTGGGACGTGCACGGAGCGCGCGCCGTGGAGTCTCTCAGCAGCGCAGGACAGAGGAAACAAGAATCCACCGGGTTGATTCCTCTCCTTATAAACTCACCTTCGTTTGGTGGATAAATCCTCGTCCTCGAACTTGAAACTAGCGAAAATATCCAGATGAAGGTAAAAAACATTCGCCTTGTGTTCGCAGCCATGTGTGCCGTGTGAAAGCGTGTGTGTACAGCGTTTGCTCCGCGCGCTGGCTGAAGCGGCTCCATCCCTGTGGGAAAAGTGTGTGTTGAATGAACCCAAGTGTGAAAGCGAGTTGGATGCAGCAGTGAGTGGATACTGGGGCGGTCTCTTACAGTCAGATGCTTCCCTTAATGGTGTTTCAAACGACATGAGCGAAATGACAGACAGCGCTGTGGTCCACATGGGACTCACTTTCACACCTTTACAGACTATTTTCACTCAAGAGTGCAGGAATTCAAACAGAAATTGTGGATAATTGTGTATTTTACTTCAAGCTTAGATTGTTTGATGTGAGTTTTTGAGGTAGCAGCAAATTCCCCCCTTTAAACTTACTATACATCTATAAGTTTTATCCAGGTTTGTTAGAGCTCTCTTTAAAACCATTCATGAAAATATGATAGAAGTCCAGTTTACATCCATTCTCTTAAACACTAAAAGTATATCACACTTTTTCATGTCAGAAATGAAAAAGAAGTGCTTGCAAACATGTGGGTCAAAACATTACATCATCACACTTTCCCTTACAAAAACATGTATGTGTCACAATTTGCTGATCAAGACCAAATCTGTTCTTTTTTGCTTCCCCTTACAGCCACTAAGTGATTTTTGAGGCTCTTTGTCCACAGGAGCTCAACAGAACAGTGTGACTGCAGCGCCACCTGTTGGTGGTTGTTAAGGACAAGAGGAGAAGGCCCATTTTGCTCAGGGCTCTTTCATGGTACTTTGTTGGGTATTTTTAGGCTAATAAGATGGAGATAAGCTTCAATCAGCCGACCACCATCTGCTGAAGCAGCCCTTATCATTTTCATCTACAAAGTGTGGACACAGTAAAGAGAAAGGAGCGGATGAATTCTTAATAACACGGCACACACACAAAAAGACTGAGGACGATGGCCTCGTGTAGAGGCATGGTGGAGCAAACAAAGCAGGCTCATGACCCGTCCTCCTACGCTCTCCCTTTCACCAAGATCCTGGTGAGCGATCACACTCACTGGAGGCGCAGCTTAAAGAAGTAAATAAAATATACATGTAGAGTTTTTCCTTATTTATTTAACATCAAAAATAACCAGAAGAGGGAATCTGGAACATGCTCAGCGATGTTTTTATCTCAGATGAAAACAAGCAAAGAAGTGGCTTAATGCTTTAAAACAATCAACAAAGACAAGTGAAAAACAAGCTCCCTCCACTTTTAAGAAGATGGTGTCGAACGCAAAACCATACATGTTAGTGCGGCTGCATTTGCATGTATGCGCCTGTGTAAGTCTGTTTCGTCTCCATCTTGCTTTGTGTCTTCGCAGTTGCTATGCTGAAACCATCTCGATCCCCTGTAAGGCATCATAAAGGACCCAGGAAGAGCATCTGGCGCTTTGAGCCACCAAAAAAACGATCTCCCCTCTTCGACCTGCCACTCTTCCCCTTTCCACCATTATACCATTTCCACGTTTCATTCTCCCCCAACGCCACGACAGACTGCGCAATCACAAAGATCCAATTAGCCTCGATGGGATCACGGTTCGCCCTGGGACCGTTTGGCCAATCACGATGGGCGACGTACAGCGAGGGCCTATGGGGCAGCAGCACAGGTGGGTGGGACATGGCTGTGGGGCGGAGGTGACACAGTGACACGGATGGAGAACGGTCCCGTTGTTTCTGGTCATTTGTGTCACCGAAGTTTTGATTGATGACCATCGGGATGTTTTTCCCACTCTCCCTTGAGATTCCCACCTCTCGAAAGGGGGTTTCCACAACGGGCCCCCAGTTTAGAAGCTCTACTTTAAGTTTGGCCCTTAGCCCTGGGACACACAAACACATTTACACACGAACACACTGTTACTTTTTGTTCCATTGGGGCCCCAGATGGCTGCTGCCCACACATCTGTATTGTAAAGCACCAAAAATAGAATACATATGTATATCTTAATGAGAACTGACGCTTTTTCAAATATGGTACCTCCAAGAGTTTGATACCGTAATAATGAAAAGAACAAGGAAGACATTAAGAAATACACAGAAGTACATCAGAAGTAGCCAAATGTAAATGCGTGCATGTGTGCGAGAGTGTAAAGAGAAAAGCCCGAGGGACGGTAGGTGTGTGGGCGGCTGAGAGAGACGAACAAAAGAAGCAGAGAAGAGAGATGAGGAGCAGCGCACTGCCAGGGAGGATTTGATTGGAAGGGTGGGTGGTTGTGGTGGTGGTATACTGGTGGTGGTTGGTGGGGGGTGTTGGGTGTTGAAAAAGGATCTTCCTCAAAGCTTCGCTAAGATATTCCTGGAGCGAGTCAGGGTTTCATTTGGCGAGTACTTACATCGCTCTGGGAGTTAAAACCATTTAATATTCACGCCACCAGAAGAGATAGTCTCTGGGTTATATGACAGATAGCAGTCAGATTGTCTGAATCCATGCAGTGTAAAGAGTGTGGTTGAACTCTTGGGGGCCACTGAGCATCATTGGCATGTCAATGATGTTTCTGTTAGGACCCACATCTCTCTGCAACAGCTGCCTGTCTAGCGAATCACCCAATTCATGTGTGTGTGTCTGTGTTGTTTTTGCATGCATGTGTTCACTATAAACAAAGGAGGAAGCGAACAGAAGGTTTCATCAAAAACACCAAAACACCAAAAGCGTGTGTGTGTGTGTGTTTGTGTGTGAGCTCACTTTGATGATTGAGGAAATCTCCATCAGCATCTTGCTTTGGGAAGGTTTTTGTGTGTGTGTGTGTGTGTGTGTGTGTGTGTGTGTGTGTGTGTGTGTGTGTGTGTGTGTGTGCATGAGGAGTGTGTACGAGGAGTGTGTATGAGGAGTGTGTACGAAGTGATTGCATAAACATGGTGTCAGAGTGATGAGATGTTCCCAGCATCCATCTGTTCGGCTGGCATTTACATCTTTTAAGGACTAACATAGAGGAGAAATTGACTAAGAAAGAAGGAGTGCAAAAAAAAGGAAGAGATGAGCTGGAGTGAAGAGATTTTATGAAAAATATTGGACCTTCCAGCATGAAAAAAACTAGAATTTGCTCTCAACGCCACCTGTAGATCTCAGGGCCTAGGTTTTGACGTGATCTTTTAACACGTCAGGTTTCCGAGAATCTGTGAGAGGATGTGTGAGAGTGAAGCAACGATCTTCCTGTGGATGTGGTTACGGGTGTATTTTCATACAAATGTGTGTTCGAGAGAGAGAGGGAGAGAGAGAGAGATCTCATTGTTCTTGTTCTTGTTCCTCCTTATCTGCTGTCTCAGTGGAGGGCCCAGGCTGTTTCCCCTCTCAGCGATGTGACCCGGCTGTGATACTGCACACCCTCCTCTCAAGAAGATAACAGACCCCCCTAAAAATACTCCTCTTTCTACCAACTCTACACTATGCCCCTTTATTCTCCTCACCTCCTCTGGCTCACAGTATCCTCCAGGAGGAAGCTCTGCCAGACTAAAACACCTCTGGGCTCTTACCAGTGTCACAGAGGTCCTTTACTTTTATATTCTTCTGCTTTTCTTCCTCTACTACTCATCCTGTTATTGCAGCATTGGCTTAAACAGCAGGAGTGTAACTCAGACTGTTACATCACAAGTTTTCTTATCATTTTCCACAATAATTCCTCATCCACCAGCCCCCCCCCCTCCTCCCTGCAGCTACTTCAGTCACCCACACTCTGGACACACAGGGCAGATGGGATGTAGGAGGAGACGCCGAGGACAGAATCTGCCTGGCTCGCGTAATTATACATCCAGTAATTTACCATAATTCCACAATAAACATTGAAGGAAGCATTGTTTTCCATGCCTCACGGGTTTGACAGTCTGGAACAATGTTAATTATGATAAACTAGGCTCTTTTTTTTTTTTTTCAGATACACAACAGCCGAGTGCTTTCAGAGTTTCTTTTTTAAAATTTCCCTGCTGCCTCAATCACTGCTGAAACTCTGCTTTGTTATCAAATACTATTAAAGATGCTGACAATGACCCTTTATGTTGATTTCAGGAAGTTTCCCACTAATTAAAATCACTTTTTAACTTAAAATCCTCCACCACATGTAACATTTGTCGCTTGTGTTACTTGTGTGTGTGTGTGTCTTTGTGTGTGTATGCTGGCCTTTCTTTTTGGCACATCCTACGCAGGTGACCAGAGGGGACCTTGTGTGGGAGGACAACTCAATAGTGACCCCCCTCTTTCCCTTTACCCCACCCTACCTCCTCTCCCAGCCCCTTCTCTTTTCTTGCTCTCCGTCCAGCAGTAGGGGTCCCAAGAAGGGGGGGGGACTTTGTCCCATCTAACCTCAAGCAATCACACCCACCAGTATTTTTTAACTGCGAAATAAAAGTATAATGTTGTCTTGGGAGATCAACTGCTGTGTCATGATATATGTACAGACTTCTTTGTTATTGAATAAACTATACTGAGGATCCATGTTTGTCACGTTTACCAACATGTCAGCGAATCAAGTATACGAGGCATGAATCGGCATTGTTGGTGCCACTGCAAGTCCTCGTGCCTATAGTATTAAAGAACTTCAAGCACTATCATAAACAAAGCTTATGTCATAAATATCTTTTGGGTTTGGCTTCTGTTTTACAAATCGTATGCTTGCTTACTTTGGATGTGTGTGTGTGTTTTTTTCCAACCATGTTTTGGTCAGACTAATTCTCTAGTTTTTGATAAGCTTGGGTCTTATTGCTTGTGGCACTCTGTTTTTGTGTTTGTTTGTTTGTTTGTTTGAAAGTGTACAAGACAAACACCAACAACATACAAAAAAACAGCTTTCAAAATGACTAATATATTTGTTGTAGCCTTGAAACCTCCCAGTGTCTGTGTAATTCAGCAGGGTGATGATAAGAGTCAGTGTTTTGTTAAGGATTAGAAGGGATTAGGCTGGAAACTAGACAATGTCCGGTTTATCGGGACACCTTTGACTTTATCAGCAGTACCAACAGCTCACATAAACATCAACAACAATCACAGACACAGCCAAGGTCTTGAATAAGAACCAAAGTTCCTCAGAAAACATTAAGACTGTTTTATAGAGTTTGTACTGGTAAACACATCCATCAGAGGCTCATGCCAACACTGCCCCCCTATGGGTGAAGGTAGCAGAGAAAAAAAAGGTTCTGTTGCACACTATCAAATGCAGCAGCATGGGTTTGTGTGATGTGCTAAATTGAGACGTGTGGGTAGCACTTGCCAAGTAGGAGGACAGAGGAGATTTCAAGGAGGCCACAAGTTGGGCAAGTCATTACAAGAACATTATGAGTCATGATCTTTGAGATCGTCACGAAATGCCAGAGCCCAGAGCAGTCCAAACTAATTAAGGCTCACTAGAACAGACAAGGATATGTTTCAGGGCTTTGAAGAACAAAGACAAACATATACGTCTAATTATATAAGCTTCACAGCAATATAAATGAGGCCACATCCTCACAGTCTGACGGAAGACTATCAGACAGAAGTACTTTTCTTCTTTCTGTCTAGCGTGTGCTCATTCTCATGACAGCAACAGGTTTCTATATTATCTGGGTTTATACTAAAATCTGTTTGGCTGTTCTAAATAAATACACTAAATTTAGGCAGTATTTTAAATGTTCAGAGACATAGCCAAAGCGTCATTAGCAACGACTTTTAACATTTTTTATCATGCAGCAGATTCACTAATTTTTTCCTTCATTTTTTTTATTTGACAAAAAAGAGAGAAGATTAAATTGTAACTTTCAAGTCAAAATTCTGAGATGAAGTTTGGTATCCTGACTTTTTTTTCAAAATCAGGTCTTTAAAGTCCGTATTTTAGAGAGTCAGATTTCGAAAAGAATGAAATGACTCAAGCCTGACTTATCTCAGAGATGTGAGTGAGAATTTTGAATTTATAGCCTTGCCTGAAAAGTTATCTATTTTTCTTTTCAGATTTTTCTGGAAAAATGATTGATTTTAAAAATGAAAATGTAAAATTTTAACTTGATATTACTTCAAAATTACACCTGACTAATTTATAGAGAATTTTATTCATTGGCCCTAATCCTTGTTCATGACTTCAGACTTAAGACATGAAGCGAATCATCTTTTCACATTTTCACAAACACCTTCCTTGTAAACGGCACATGTGCTGTCATGGCTACTGGTTTCTGTTTGCTGAGTACTCTTGGATTTTATTGCTTACAAAAGTAACTGGATAATTTTGTTGTTATAAGCTAGGACTGAAATTATCACGCTTAATTATTTTAAATTTGTTGCTCTGTCCAGTTTTTGCTATTTGTATTTTTTATTATTGTCTTGTAAGGTGTTCAAAACGATGGACTTATTGCACATCATTGCTACTAGCTGGCCTGGCATGGTCACATGGGTATTTTTTTAACCATATCTGCATTGCTTAGGAAACAGAAAACATTTTTTAATTCTTTTTAAACCTGGAAAGAAAGTGTGGTTATATGGAAATAATTCTTTTAATCTTTTGGAGAAACTGAAAAGTAAGGAAGGATAAAGGATAAGTAATCTTCGATTTTGATCATAGAAGCATGCCGTAAGCTTTTTGCCAAGTAGCTGACCCAAAACATTTCAGAGCTTGGTTTCAGGTATTGGTTGGACGCCTAGATTAACCGGCTGTTGATACCTGTTTCCTTCATACATCCTTTTTCTGTGTAAATGTTTGTGTGTTCAACAAAAAAGGTGTTTTGTGCTTGTGTTTCTCAGGGGTGGTTAAAATTCACTAATATATCAAAGTTGTTAGCTAATGCACATCCATCTATGAATCTATCTATCTATCTATCTAACTTGCTTCAGCACCTCACCCAACCTACATTCTTCATCCACCTATTATTCTATTTTTCCTCATTTCACTTACTCTGAAGCCACATATCAGTTAATGACGAGATAAAAGAAATCAAATTTCTCGTATAAGCACATAGCAACTTATCACAGCACAAGCACAACCTCCATGCTTTCACAGTAAGCACCTACGCGTCTGAAGTGCCTACAGAAGCATACAAACATACAAGAATACATACAAGGAGCATACAAAGAAAGCCCTTGCTTTTGGCAATGCTGAGTTTTAAATGCCAAAGGGGAAAACCTGCAGTGACTCTGCACAAATCGTCTACGCAGTCATTCATGAGTGCAGCTTTAACCGTTTTTACTGAGCAGGCAGTGTTGATCTTTACAACTAGTCATTTACAGCTTGTATACTAACTTTTCTTTGACGCGTGCTTTGAGATTTGGTGCTTTCACATCTTCAAGATGTTGTGTCTATCTGGGTCAGCTGAGCTAGATTTGGAGTCGTCAGCTTTCTGCACACTAAATAGGTCATGCTAACGAGGAGGGGTTTTTTGACAAGCCGCTCAAACTCCATCAGTCCTCACCACAAAACAACCCAGAGATTGCTGATTATGTAAAACACCCTTATACTAGCTTTAAGCTACAACATCAAATTATGACAACGAATATTAGAGTCCTTTTTGTCAGTGCTTGAAACTATATGAAGAAAGAGAGAGCAATATTTTGAGCGACAAATTTCACATCAAGTGTAATTATGCATGCGAGTTCACTGAAAGCCAGAGATGCAGTAATATACTGCTGCAAAGGAAAAATGTAAACGAAGCAAAGGGTGTGTGAGGATTAGAGTTGGCTGTGCTGTATGTGAAAAGCTTCACAGTGTGATTATTAACCCAGAAAGCATAAATATAGGTGACATCCCAAGGAGACTGTATGAATCTAATGCATCAGTTGACAGTGAAACTTTCTCAGGCCCACACTCAAAGATCAAGGTGTTGCAAAGTGGCACAGTGAGGGGTTAATTTACGATCAAAGTGAAACGTCTTAATCTTCCGCTGCCATGATGCAACAGTGGGCTTCCTGTCCTCAATTAAGGAGCCACAGGGTTAAAAAAAAACAGGAGGCCCATAAAAAGTATAAATTTGTGTGATGTTGTATCTCCGCGAAGTTCCCAGAACGTTCTTTGCAACATCAGCATGGCTTCAAGAAGTCTGATCGCAGTGACAGCTGTTCTCCTCTGCATCGCACTGGCACTGGTCAGTCCAGCCTCAGCTGCCCGTAAGTTTATTTGGTCATTCAATTTCACTGCTTTTCTGTCTATGAAATTGAAAAGGTTGGCATATCAAGAAATGATAGATTAGTAATTGTTTTTTTTTTTGTGTGTAAAAGGTCCCAAAAAGGGCTTGACCTGTTGTAGGACATTTGCCAAGGAGCCGATACCTTTCAATCGAATTGTGGGCTTCAGCGAAATCTCAGGCAGTGAAATCTGCCGCATCAAGGCCATCATGTAAGACTCTGTCCGACTATACTGTCAAACCTACAACACTGTAAGCCAGCCCAAACATGATGCCCCCAAAGCGTCAAACTTTTCGAAGGCCACAGTTAAGACTGATAGTGCTGATTGGATTTATACCAAAATAACCAAAGACACTGATGGCTGAATTCTTTGACATAAAAACGTGCTGCTTGATTAAGTTGGGGACAAAAGTTTGCTTTGAAGAGTGTTTGAATTTCATAACTCCAGAGAGGCAGATATTTGATCTGTTCCAAATCTCTAGAAAATGTTTACGCAAACTGTTCAGTCTCTATGACTGACAAAATTCAATAAATACATAAATAAATCTGGGTACCAGTCAGCAAAAAGTTTTAAAGCAAATTTGTCTGTGTCAAAGTCACAGTACAAGGGAGAACATGGTCAGGTATTTACCCCCTTTACTTATTTTCAGACAATGATACTCAATTTTGTGAGACATTGTGTCACTGTCATACATAATTTATCATGGTGCCACTGAGAACCTTTTACTTATCCTCAGTGATAAAAAGGCAAAATGACAAAAAAGATAAACTTTTAGTCCCAAAACGGTTTAACTCACCAACAGATGCCAATATAATGCACATAACTATATCACAGTGCTCTAAGTCTATTTTTCCATTTGTTTCATTTTTGTAGTTTCATCACGAAAATGAAGAAAGAGATATGTGCCAGACCGGGGGACAAGTGGGTGAAAAAGACTCTTGCGGACCTCAGGTTTGAGACTTCTGCTTTTTCATTTTGACATGAACTTGTGAAAATGAAGTGGCTCTGTTTTCTGGGTCGGTTAAAACATCACTGTCTCTCACAGTGAAAAACTGAAGCTGATGTCAAAGCCAGCCGCTGATGCAGGTGAAAGCCAGAGCAAGAAGAGTGTGAGCACTTCAGTCAATGATGGCAGTGGATCTTTCTCAAGCACCACAGAAACCATCCCAGACACCACAGACGGATATTATTGGTAAAACCAGGCTGAAGCTTTTTTGATAGATTGGTGATCCAGTCATAACAGGAATGTTATCTTGGAAACAGTAAGAATTGCTCGATACAAATATTTGCTTTCACATATTCAGCTTCAACCTTTATACTACCATATAATAAAAAGCATCTCATCACCAAGTCATCATGAATTAAAGGGGACTCAAGAACAGATTTGGGGCTAGCTTAATCTTTACTCTCAGTCGCATTGACCATATGAATGTGCACAATTCTACTTGATAACTCATGTTTTATTCTGCTGCTTAATCAGATAAATGTTTTTAAAAAATGCTGTCAAAGATAATCTTAGCTAAATAAATTTGAGTCATAATACAACAAAATTGTTGTCTGTATTATTTGTTAAACTTGAACACCATCTCACTTGTGAGCATGACATGAAACTTTGAATGTATACATAGCTTATTTAGACTTAAAAATCACTGTCTACAGTTATAAACTCGTTAACATGTTGGGACATAGAGAAGACAGGCCCTAACAGAATTAAAAGGTTCATTTACCAAACAAGAGATGACATAAAACCCACAGATCGTGCAAAACAAGCTGACTGATGCTGTGCATGCTGTGTGTTTTAGTAGCGTGACATGTTTCCATGGTGTACTTTGAAAAAGACGCTAGCAGCACATCTGCTGGAAGGTGCCTCAAAACTTCTCGATGAGCTGTCCCGCTTCCTCGAGCTCATGCAAATGCACAACATGAGTGACAGAGAAGCTGTCTCTTGTGCTATTTCAGATCAGCACCCCAAGGGGTTTTCTGCTCCAGTCAGACAAGGTGACTCCCTCAATGACACACTCCCCTGATGGCATGATGTGACTTCATGTCACCACTAGATGGCAATACTGATCTGTAAAACCCTCTGTCTTGTACATCACAGGGTTTCGAATGTCACAGGGTTGGAATAACAAGCTCCTCAACAAACAGTAACTACACATATCACTGGTTACTGATTACAATTAGCAGTGAAAAACAGTCAAATATGAAAATGTGGAAAGACAAAAAAACAACAGCTAGACGTATATTTACATCAACATGAAATATAAATTATTTTTAGCACTGAAAGCATACCCGAGAAAGTGCAGCTCTCACCTCAGTTCAATATAGAGGGAGTATTTTGAGTGGTGACTTCCTTTGGCCAGAGGTTGTTGTAGAAAGTATCACAGACAGTCGATGTAGCAGGAGTGGCATGCACTTCCTCAGACTCCCTATGAAATAAACAAAGTAGAGATTACATTTGCAACATTAGTTTGTGCAGTACTGGAGTCCCTCTCAAGACAACATGACCAAGAGCCAGAGCTATGAATACCAGTCCTGTGTTGTACAGTTGCACAGTCTCTTTGGAGGTAATGACATTTTGAGGTCATAAATTTCCAGGGAAAGAGATAGTGAAGCTTTCTTTTGGAAACTTTAAGTGTGTTGTCAGTGATACAACACCTAAATGTGCTATTTGATTCACAAAGTATGCTGTTATGAGCTAAGATTATCATGTTAGAATGCAGTTTGTCTCTTTTTCCAATTGTAGTCCAAAGACATGCAAGTTTTCACACGTTATCATGTCAAGTGGATACACACCGACGCTTTCACAAGCATTTGGAGTCTCCTCAAGATTCAAACAGCAGTTGCATTGTCTCTGACTACAAATAGCCTGTGGGGTGTGGACTGTAATACGTGGTCATAGATAGAGGGTAAATTATCATGGGTCAAATTACCATAGTTGGGAAGATTTTGGTTTACTCCAAACAGTAAATTAGTAAAAAGAGCATTTAAACACACCAACTCAAGAGATGAATGCTCAAATGGTGCAACAGATTCATTATTAACTTGCCAAGCAAGATACAACCTCCACCTCACTATGTTTTGTTCTTGCTGATTTCAGCTGTAAAGGAAAAGGAAACATCAAATGCTGGCCACTTTCCACAAAGTGTCATCTTTCTCTCTTCCTACTCCTCTTATTTCTCCTTTCCTGACTGCTGTAATTTGTGCAAGGGCAGTTAAAGGAAAAGGACGGAAGGAGATCTTTAGGCTTTCAACCACAAACCACACATTTCCGAGCAATCACCACACAGATTTGGCCGATTTTCCTTGAGTGTTTATTTCATTTGAGGAACACTTCTCGACTTGCTAGAGGTGATCTCTGTGCTTTTAAAACAAACCAAAACAAACCAAAAAAAATTGACTTTATATGTAGATATGTATCTCATGAGTTCTTCATTTAGAGAATATTCTGATGAAACTGGGAGTTTTTTTCTTTTTTACACCAGTTCACTTGCAGATTTTTTTTGAAGCTATGAAAACCAAAGACCTGCCAAAAAAGTAAAAATCAGCCTTTTTGCGGCCAGTCAGTCCCAAAAGACATGAGATGTTAAATAAAAAGGAAATCAGTCAGCTTTGACAGGCTTTGTTGGAATATTAACCACTATGCTTTTTTTAAGCCTTTACACAATGATTATTTTCTGAAATCAACCAATGAATTATTTTTCACGGGCAGTGATTTACTTGTAACTTTAGGCAAACTCTGTTCATAAATTTAATAATGAAGCTGTATCCTGCTGAGATTTTTAATCATCATGAACTCAATGTGGAAATGGGGATGATGGGGATGTGCCAAATGGTTAGTCTAACCCTGACATACAAGCATTATTTTATAAGCCCAGTGTAATTATGACACATCAGGGATGACTTTTTTCCGTTTCAATTTTAAAATCTTTGATTCTTCATTGAAGAAATAAAACATGAGCTGATTTTGTGATCTAAGAGTCTTTGGAGCTTGACAGGGTAAAACATGGTGTCACTTATGCCAGATGGTGTGATCTGTTCAATCAGGTGTTTCTGTCTTTCAGTGGGAGATTGAGTCAATACTTTTTTTATTTAAGCACATAAAAGGAGACCATAGTGCCAGAGATATTTTACCTTGTGTAAACACTATGACAGAAAACTCTGAATTTGTTTGAGTGACTGTGATTGCAGTGACTTCTTTGGCCGGGGGACTGACGCAAACTGTCGTGATGACATGGCTCGTGTATTTGTTTTGAGGGACGAAGAAGGTTGGATCTTTCTTTTTACATCACTTTTCTTGGTTAGTGAAAACTTCTTACTGAATACAACACAATAAAGTAATGTTTTTATCAACAGTAACATAGCAATGTTGTTTGAAATGTTACAACAAGCAAACTTTGTAAGGTTACATTTAGTGCTACTCACAGCCAGGTGCTCTAAATGTATCAGTGATGTGTAATGTAAGTGGATTCTGGTTATGTCCTGCCAGTGCTCATCCACCACACAGAGCTAAGAAATCTGGTTTTTCCTCTTATTGATAGACTCCCCGGTTTGAACGCACCACTGCAGTATAATTGCTGCATTTGGGTTGGAATGAACATTATCACAAACAGCTTAACCTGTGTGTCAGCCTTTAGCTCGCAATTTAACCCTTAGCTTGGGTTTTGGCTTTCAGTTGGTATTTTAGCCTTTAGCTCGTGTTTTAGCCTCAAGCTTTTGTTTTAGCCTTTGGCTCTTGCTCTACTTCTCTGAGCTTTCTTCTGCTCTCTTCTCCATTTTCTGTCAGACATTCCAGCTCCAGTTACCACTACTACTACATGATAACTCCAAGAAATCGTTTTCAACAGAGAAAAGCACAGTTGTCTCTTCTCATTGCTAAACTTTGTCAGCTGGAGTGGCAGTCTCATAAAGACTTAGACTTGCCGCAACTCAATTTGGTCCAATTAGTCTCGTTTAAAGTTGTGGAGTATGATCAGGTATTCATCTAGATATGACACTTTCTAAAGATCGCTTAGAAATTCCTCACAGTCCTTTTAAACAAAAGGGTTTATGTGTTTGTATGAAATTATTTGATAATAATTCTATCACCTAAAAATTCTGCTACCTATTCCATGTGCCACATTACAGTCACACCTAAATTGGAATAAGTTCATCATCCCACTGTAGATGTATAGCTAAAAAGTGTTAGATTTATTCATGGTTAATTTTTAGATACTGCGGCAATGACAGCTTTTTTTCCACTTCTGATAGCACTAACTTACACTCCACCTTGTTCTCATCTTGTTGACTGTGGTGACAAACCTGTTACCCAATTTCACTCTTCACATTGTGATTTCCTGCAAACAACATGAGTTGGGTGGTAAAGAAACATCACACCAACTCTGTGTTTGTTCATTACAAAACAAGTCAACGTTCTTATAGACACTACAGCAAATTCTTTCTTTTAACAATAATTTGGAAAGAGAAGGCTTTAAATTACACAAAAGCTTTTGGTCACTGCCCTGTTATTCTTGCACAAGTAGCCACAAACCAGTCAACCTGAGCCTGGCATTTCATTGTATTCTCCTTTTTTTGCTTGAGTATACAAATTGATTGTAGCTTCCTTGAGCTAGCAAACTCAAACATCCCAGTTTTCTTTTTGTCCACAAAGAAACTTAAAGGAGACAGTATACAACATGTAACTATTGTTGGTGTCAAACGCATGAACATTTACTAAAGCAGAAAAAATTAACATCAATATGGATACCAGGGATACAATACACATTGACACATCTTAACATCTCTCTTCTTCTTCAGCTTTTACACACAAACTAGCTTTAGCTCGTTAAGTGATAAACTTCATTTGTAATAGGGGCAAATATTCACCTGATTTCTCCAAGTTAAAATTCCTTTAAGCTAAAAAATAATTAACAACTTTATCCTAAACGTGGTCCATTCTAAGTTAAATATTTTATTCTGAACAATTCTCAGACTAATGTCGTCATGTTTGGTAACGCCCTCTATTGGGCATTTGTTGAACAGTACTAGTTTTGGCCAGTATTACCATTGCAGAACATAAATCGGATAGTAATATCTCATATACTCCCTTAAATTTCTAACATTGGCTTTGTAACTCATTTACTGTTAATTTCTTGTCAAGTCATGTGCAAAATAACACTATTATGTTTTGTATAAGTCCAACAGGTGAATATATTTTATATCAAGGTCTTTAATGTAATATTTTCTATTGTACATTTTTACAGAATGAAGGTCCGGGAGCTGAGACACATCACCAAAAACATTCAGCATATTTTACTATTTCTGCCCCATGAATTATCCATCAACAGGGTGACGGATCAAATGACGACGAAGCATGAGTGTTTCAGTGGAACAGAAGACAATGCTGTGGTGTATCCACTTGGGGGCTATAAATTCACATATGCCGTCAAATGTCATCACAGGGGGTTTTCTACCTCTACACTATGTGGTTGAAGAGACACGTATGCAAGCATCAGGACTAGAGATTAACCTCAGAGACTTACAGGAGAAAACTTCTGTGTGCAAAAGTAATGCTTGTGAAAGGACTTTAATTGAGAGAATAAACTGTGACCATATGCAGAGGTTTATTGTTTTTGTGCAAAAATATTCATTAATTTCTTATGTTTGAAAACACCAGCATCCAAAAACAGGTACACCCATTCAAGGTATTTTGATGCAGTAATTTGAATTGTAAATATGTTAAGCCCACAATTTGCAAAGACCACATCCTCCTGCAGTGGAAAATGTATTAACACCCTCAGACCACCAGAGATATGCAAGTCGAGGGGGGCGGACCATGATGGAGGAAATATGTACACGTTTTTCCATTTCTGCACACACCAGTGGGTGCATCATAGTACACTGCAAGATGTATGAATGTGTCTCTTGGCTTATAAGAAGGCTGCAGAGTTGGTTTGTGTTCATATCTGATTTAGCTACAGACTCACAATGACAGGTCTCAACTTTACCGTTTTGCTGTTTCTTGTTATCATCATGGTTTCCACTGCCTCAGGTCAAGGTGAGGGCAGAATGAGGATTTTATCCATCTATATTTTGTTTATTTCTAAGATATTTCGCAAATTATAGAAGGTTTTATTTAGGATATAAAAATGTGAAAGTATGATGAAAATAATTCTTGTTTCTTTCTCTAAAGGTGGGTTAGCCAGCTGCTGCCGATCACTCACAGCCACTCAAATCCACCGAGACCGGCTGAAAAGTTACTACAGACAGTACACGTCAACGTGCCCTATTCATGCCGTGGTGTAAGTCTGCATTTCATAACCAACTGAAACATCATTTTAGGTTTGAACTTTAAATGTGAAACATATTACAATGTAATACTAAATGTTTTCGTTGTGTGCTTTGTATTTTATAGATTTAAAACAGTGCATGGTGTAAGAATCTGCTCCAGCCCCAACAAAGTGTGGACAAAGACCAGCATGGCCTATTTGGATGGAAGGAAGTCTATTCTCCAAGAACTTGAAAAGTTGTGGTGACACCATCACTAGTATATCATACATCTTCATGCAACAGGACTGCACTATTAATTAAAACTAAGCTCCTCTTTGTCCAAAAGATTTTCCATTGTTTTTATTTATAAAAACTGAATTTTTTTGTTTCCAACAAAATTTCTTACCTCATACCTGTTAACTTAAGTTGTTTAAAAGATGTTCCATGGAATGTGAATTATTGAGAAATATGTGTATTATTGCATTTTAACACTCTGAAGTAAGTGAAGTACGCAAATAAAAAAACCTTTTGAATGAAATACTTTGTTCTTTTATTTTCATTTGTACAATACTGGTAGCCTGTGTTGTGTCAGAGTTTGTGTTTTGAGAAACACAAACAGATCTATCTCAGCATCTGGTAGAGCCATCTGCTTTTAGATCTTTATATCTGACCTCTTTGTGTGTTTCATATCTGCCAGGGGACACACAGAAAGCACATTCAAAGAATTTCGTAAGAATGATTTTCGATAGCAGGTGGCGAGTGCATTCAGGGCTTGCATTGAAAAAAGTTAAATTGAATAGTGAAAAAAGCACATTTAATTTTGAATGAATTAATACTTAAAGTAAAACTCAATGGGTACATGAAGTCAAAGGTGAATGTTTATGACACAAATAGTGGTTATTGTATCAAATAAATGCCTCTTGCATAATGAATTATTCTGTACTTAGCACAGTTATCCATGGTTGAGTTGTTTCTAATCTGTTTTGGTATTTTTTTGGCCAGTGCTTTTATTTTTTAGGCCAGCTGAACCCCCAGCTCTGTCTCTACCTAATAAGAAACTCTGCATCCCATGGAGCCGATTTTAACAGTTGGATACTACCGGAAATTATCATCTTCAACACAACATTATATTGAATTCATTTGGAGTAACAATGGTTTAGAAACGAAGATGGGATGCCCAATTGCAGACTTTTGCTCATTCACTAAACAAAGGGTCAAACAAAATAAACTCAAAAAATCCAGGAATCTGAATCTAGAAAAGAACAACACAAAACACAAAGGGACTCGCATCACAGATACTTGGGGCTTGAGACAATAAGCTGACGCACAAGAGAGAAAACAAGGTGACTTTTTTGCAAACAAACTACTACACCAGAAGTGTTTACTAATTAAGAAAATGCTGTATGTGGTATGCAAAAAAGAGGTAACTCTGCAGTCCATCCAAATACCCAGATGTCCAACTGATTTGGAAAAAAACCCTCGGTATGCAATGGGCCAGTCTACTTCAAAAACTATGATGCACAATGCACAGGACTTAGGCTGTTCATCTACGTTTTCAATTTGACTCAGTTTTAGGCAAATTACTGCCACCCCATGGAGTGACGCAGCATTACATCTACAAAACCGCAAAGCAAACATTAAACTCCATTAGAATAGCAGTGAAGTAACTTGAAGAATCAATGTTCACTTCAACAAAAGATGTCAGAGTCCATATAAACCAGTCATACCTTTCCAAACTGTTCTATGGATACTGCCAAAGCGTTTTTATTTAATCAGCTTTTCCCCCACTTTCTGAAACAAAAAAACCTGCAAAGCCTGTGACAAAATAGGCCCCACGGAAGATAAAGTTCCTTCCTTATGCATTCTGCATTCATTTTTATTATGTAGTGGACAGTTTGAATAACAGCAGGAGACTAAGTGCACGCTGGGTATTAAGCATCAAATGTAAAAAGTGATGAAAATGTGATACAATTAGAGTGGGGGGCAAACACACCCAAGGACCGTAAATAAAACAAAGCATGAGACATAAGATGCAAGACCTTACAAAATAAAACAGGAAGCCTTTCAGGCTCCATTTACATGGCAACGCTTCACAGCATTTCACCTGAAAATGCAAAAAAATGCTGTGAAAAAATATATGAGTTTACAAAAACTGCTGAAAGACTGAAAAACGCATATAAGGAGTACAAAAGCAAGAGGGTAAAGAATGGAAATGACAACTAAATATCATAACTGGGAAAATACATCATACATCAGAGGCACGATAAAAGAGACAAGACATAACATAAGGTCAAAAGTACAAGTCAAATAGGAAACGATAAAAGGAATAAGAGGACAAGGAAACTTAACACCAAGTAAAAGCAAATCATGGTAAGTTCTTACTTCATCAATCTTAAGCTGTCCAACAGCTACAACAAAAGAACCCACTACCCACTAATGTTAAGTGTTATACTTTGGCATAAATATAATATAAATAAGTAGCGTGAATGGGAAATTTCTACTGAGGCGGACCGCAATACCATTTGAAATTTTTGGTCATGCTCTTGACTTTGATGCACATTACCAAAAAAAGGATCAAATGTCATCCGTTGTAAATTTATGGGTCCCATCATTTTTATTAAAAACAAATACAGTTGTGTCTTGCTATTTCGATAATAACCTGTACTCCACCTGTATTATACAACATATGCAATACAAAAATACAAGTGTTTGATATAAAGGCAGTAGTTATGATTTTTGCATTACAAGGAGTTTTGTCAAGTGCCATTTTTGCCATTGGTACACCAATTTAGATATACATTACTGTGTCATGCAGGGCTTTAAATGCCATGATACCATTTTTCTAAGTCTCAAAGTGTTATAATTAACCTTTGGTTCCCAGGGGTCAAAGAACTGCTCTTAAACCACATAAACCATTTAAGTGACACAGAAAAGACTCATCTCAAGCCACAATATGAAATGTCAAACCAACTTTCCTTAATTAGATGTCAAATTTATCTAATGCTTTTATGGATGAGTCACTCTCAGTTTGATTCTCCTGGTAGCCGACATGTTCCATCTCCCCTCACTGATACGGTGTGACATGGTGGGCTACAGGCTGACCATGTGGAAGCTGTGGGGGCTTCCAGTCATAATGTTTCCAACAAGTAACTGTGCAAGACAACTATGAGTGGATTCAAAAATAGAAAAAAAGGTATGAAACCAACTGTTGCTTGTTATGCGTAGGAAGAAAGAGAAAGTACAACTCAACCATAGTGTGGAGGGAGGGTTAGAGCACAGAGCGTAGAGGGAGAGTTTGAGGTCAGTGACAGTTTGCACACTCCACAGTGCAATGGTTTTTCCCCACCCATTGCCTAAACTAGCAGCCCACCATTCTTGCCACTTATTTAACTGAAGAACTTACTGATGCAATAGCAGGGGTGGAAGTAACTTATTAAATTTACACAAGTTACTGTGATTAAGTGTCTTTTGTTTATTTGCTTATTTNCATGTGGAAGCTGTGGGGGCTTCCAGTCATAATGTTTCCAACAAGTAACTGTGCAAGACAACTATGAGTGGATTCAAAAATAGAAAAAAAGGTATGAAACCAACTGTTGCTTGTTATGCGTAGGAAGAAAGAGAAAGTACAACTCAACCATAGTGTGGAGGGAGGGTTAGAGCACAGAGCGTAGAGGGAGAGTTTGAGGTCAGTGACAGTTTGCACACTCCACAGTGCAATGGTTTTTCCCCACCCATTGCCTAAACTAGCAGCCCACCATTCTTGCCACTTATTTAACTGAAGAACTTACTGATGCAATAGCAGGGGTGGAAGTAACTTATTAAATTTACACAAGTTACTGTGATTAAGTGTCTTTTGTTTATTTGCTTATTTGTTTGTTTGTTTGTTTGATTGTTTTGCATGCATGCACTCTTTTTCAATTGTGTTTAAGACCTGTGCTTAAATTGCACTTGAGTATATTTTGTGGGATGTTTTGAACTTTAGAATATTTTACATTGTAATAGTTACTGAGTGATCAAACGACTGAAAGAACAAAACACTTGCTGATATTTCTAGTCCACTGATCAGGAGAAGAGCATGCTGCCATTGCTAAAACACCAATGAATACTTCCTTCCCAAGGTCAATAACTCATCAGGGATACAGACCTCCAAAGCTGACACTGTTTTTCAATCATAGTCAAGTAAAATGTGAGCTAAGAGCCTTTACCTTTAGACGCCCAAATATCATCACTGTTTTTAATGTTATGTTGCCGAGCTTTAACCAAACTTTCTTATTTCTTATAGCATCTGACACTGAGGAAAATAGTATAAATTACAATGTACATGCTAGTGAAAAGATATAAAGTGCAAAGACAACAGGCATAGAAAAGAAAACATACATTTAAAAAGTGTATGTTAAAATGGTTGTCATGGTATGTGTTACTGAAATGTTAGTTACAGAATAATTCTAAGTCAAAATCAAAGCAGAAGAAGTTTTTGGTTTTGAAGGCAATGGGGTAAGTGGCGTCTAGGATGTGTTGTGGGAATGAATTCCAAAGGGAGGGGGAGGCTACGGGGAACTCTGGTCCCCCAGGTTTGGTGTTTGGTCCTGGGGACGATGGGGAGATCTATATCTGAGGAGCAGAGAGCACAGGAAGAAGGGGTGTAGGGGTGGAGCATGTCTAAAAAGTAGGAGGGGTCCTGGTTGTGGAGTGCTTTGTGGGTGAGTAGGATGATTTTACGGGAGCGGGTACAGGTGAGGAGGCGGGTGGCAGAGTTTTGAATGTACTGAAGTTAATGTAAGAGATTTGAGGTTGTATCAAACAGGATGCTGTTACAGTATTCGATGCATGAAGTGATGAAGGCGTGGGTGTGGTTTTCAGCTGCAGGGAAAGAGAGAGGGGTGAAGGCGGGCAATGTTTTTGAGGTGGTGGAAAGCTGTTTCTGTGGCTGTTTTAATGTTGGTAGAAGGTGAATGAGATGTCAAACGACTACAAAGTTACGGCTGTGGGGTGAGGATGAGAGGGTGGACTTGTAGAAGTTTGGGCGGAAATCTTTGGGCTGTGGAGGTGTGGGCATTGGGACCTACAATGAGAATATCAGATTTGGTACCATTAAATTTGAGGAAACTGGTTTGCGTCCAGAAGCTGATATCAGAAGTACAGTTTTACAGTACAAGAGGGCAGAAAGGGTCTGAGGATTGATGGATTTGGTAGGTATGTTTAACTGAATGTCATCAGCGTAACAGTGAAAATGTAGACCACGACAATGAATGATCTGACCAAGGGGGAGGAGGTAGAGAATAAAGAGGAGCAAGTACTGAATTCATCAACTTACCAAGACAATCTTAGCTAAACCATAATAGCTAGCATAAGTGCTGAGTACCTAACGGCTAAAATACACCGCATCCATCTGCGTTCAGTCTCCGCTGCGTCACGGCAAAATATCAATTAGGATTCATTCAATTCAATGTGTCAACTCACACTGCATCCGTTCACTTGCAGACCGGCTGCGTGCCGACGCCAGCAAGACGCAAGTGATACGCAGCAATCTTATTTCTGCCGGGCGACGCATCTGTGGTGCATAAATCCCGCGCAGGGAAGATCAAGGGCAGGAAGTGGTGCCCGGAAACTATCGAAAAGAATCTGTGACTTTCAAAATAAAACAAACCGTGCCAAAATAAGATTGTATTTAGCTTGACTAGAGGATGAAATGACAGAATGAGCGGAGACACGCCAAAGTTCAGCAGATGGAAGGTGTTACAGTCCAACATGAATGAAGAGAGACTTATCTATAAAGTGAGGAGCACGGGATCTCCTAGGTCTCGCGACACCAACTATCCGTCAGCCCTGCGGAGGGCGGACGTAACACGCAGCGGAGATGCAACGCAGATGGATGCATTGTATTTCCCCCGTAACTTCATCTTTAGCTGGTAAGCAAAATCTTGGCTGGTTAATATTTCCATGAAGTCACCAGGCCAGCATAACTGTTAGCAACAATTGTACACTGTCTATTTTTTATGGTTCTAACAGAGTTTCACTGTCATATCTGCATCTACTGGCACATTGCTGCCAGTAGTTTACTGTAAAATTTACAGCAAATTGTCCATAATACACATATTTTCAAACTTTGCTTGAACCCAGAGGACAATGGCTGCCATGTGAGCAACAACTGGGGCATTAAACTGTTCTTATAAGGGGTGATGTAATCTGTAGTTTGGGCCATGTTTGCAGAGGCTTGTGAGTCTTCCTTGGCTCTACCTTCCTTTTCTTTTTCTTCTATTTGTTCTGTGTGTGTGTGTGTGTGTGTGTGAAAAAGAGAGGGAGAGAGAGTGGTGGAAAGATGAATATAAGCATCATCCATTCTGCCATAGGTCAAGGTTCAGTCAGGAGCAATGTGGTGAGTGAGACTGCATTTCCTACTGATGGGTTAACCACAAAGAACCTCTTCAGAGCATTTATGCCCTACATACACACACAAAGACAAAATACTGAAGTCATGCCACAGGTGCTACACATTGAACAAGCACATCCTCACTTCACAGAACTAATTTTCCCTATTTAGACCTGTCCGATTCTTCTCTAAAAGCTACAAAATATGTAGGTGTATGTTCCCAAATTGGTATACACGACTTGTCAAAGTCTGCAAACAGATTTAGAAACAGGTTTGGGGAAGTTTCGACTCTGGTTTAAGTCCAGAGAGTGCTCTCAGGTTGTCTCCTATGATGTATCAAATCAACTTTCAGTACCGGCCTTTTTATGAATGACATTTTCTTTTCATAATTTGTTTGACTTTACAAACAAATCATGAACTTCCTAAATTTCTGCTCATTTAAAAAGTTGATTAATTTACTCCTTGACTTACTGCTGCGTTCTGTTACCCTACATTATTTATTTATTTATTCATTCATTTCAGTAAACATTAGGCAAGTGTCAAACACTCCATGGGCATATCATTGTCTACAAAAACTTAAACAAAGTCCCTACACCTGATAAACATGATAGTACTCCCCCTTTGTGTCATGGGGGGAATACCTGGCTCTTTAGTTAATAAATGCTGCAGTTTGTTCACTGTGTGCCTACTCTGGTTGCTGGGCAGGCACTGTGCAGTGTTTGAGTTTTCAATCAGAGATGTTTGCTGCCTTCTGCTGCCTCAGTAAGGCTGTTTCCAGCGTTGAGAAGCAACCAGGACAGCAAGGCCTTCACAAAGATTTAAAAGAACCAACATGATGCTCCACTGAGCCGATGGAGCCATGGAGTCAACACATCTGTCCAATTATTAACAAGGATTTTGAACAAAAAGTTTGCGTGTATTCATTTAAATTTACACTTTACTGTTTTGTAAAATAGAATGAAAGTGGTTGCAGCTTCTGCCAATGTACAAAGGTTTATGTTCATTTTTTATCTCATGTTAAATTGGAATTTCTTAGAAGAGAGGAAACGGTGTCTTCTATTGCTTTTCTGTTTAGCTGACCACAAACAAACTCCAGCATGCATTCAGCTCATGCAGGAAGTGGTGAATGTGGTTTCACTGTACCTCACAGTTTTGCATAAAAGTAGCACAACAGAAGGGCAACGATGTCACAAATATCAAAAAATTAAAAAATTATATTACTGAGGCTTTTAAATTCTTGAAAATTTTAAGCATTTTAAGAAATATTAATATTTTGCCTGATAACAAATCCAAAAAGTGGTTATTCGAGAAAAGTTTAATTTGCTCGCCATATAATAAACTGCAGTGAACCTTATAAGCCTATATATATATGTGTGTGTAAGTGTGTGTGTGTGTGTGTGTGTGTGAGACAAAAGACATTTTATGTTGGACAACTGTTTTTATTTAGATAATGTGCTCTATATGCACACATTAATACATGTTCCACTGTTGATGAACTTGCAGCTGAAGTTACGCTTGGAACTGTGTTGGTGATACATTCCTTGAGATGATTTATGTCGCGTATCTTCACTTGTTACACTATGGCTTTCAAGTGCCCCCCGATATAACCAAACGCATCCTCTACATTATCTGAAACATATAAAAAATAAACATTATACATTTTCCTCTGTATGTAAACTTATGGCTCACTGTATAGATAAAAGAACTGAAAAATAGTCACCAAGAAACTGACTTAAATTTTTTCACCTTCATATGTTGCATGTAAAACTAAGTTATTCATAAATATTCCTCCAAAAGAGTCTTAGGACTATTTTATGTTATGTACTGGACTGTATAAACTAAATATCACTTTTAACTTTAATATTTGGCTTGTCCACCTTTTACTACAGTTACAGCAACTACATCTCTGTAGTGTCACCGTAGAAATTTTAATTTGTTGTATGAGCATTTCAACAGTAAAATCATTTGGTTCAATTCCTCATAGTTCAATTTCATGTATATTTATACCTAATGTATTATGTTGGCCGTTCTTGTACGTTGGTTTTCTCCTGTTCATTTATCATGTGACAATTTACACAACACGGTGCAGTTTTAGATCCCACTTCACATCCAAAAATCAATATTTCCTTAAAATTACTTTATTATCTGAGACAGAGTAACATACATACATACATTTAGGACATTAGCATAATTAATAATCATTATTAAAATGTATAAAGTCTGTGTCTTAAGTTGCTTAAAGTGTCTGTATTCTTGATGTCTTATATCAGGACAAGTCCAAATGGAAATGGATATTTGTTGTCTGGGCGACCTGTGATTTTTTTTCTTCATCTTCAAACATGTTGTCTCCGGCCCTTCTTTCCCCTCTTTGACATGTTTCTCCGGGGTCCCTTTCTGCCCCCACGTTTCTTCTGTGGGACTTGTGCCGCTGCTGGTGCGATGAAACTAGTTGATCCATCCTCCTGACTCTGACTCTCCTGCAACAGTTGTTTTCTCTCCTCATCAACCTTACGCATGGCCTTTTTGGTCCAGGGATCATCAGGGTTGGAGCAAAGTCTATTTCCTTTATTTGTCAGAATCCTGCAAATGAATTAGGAGAATTTTAGGAGTCTCAAAGTGATGGTCTATACAGGCAATGGGTGCAATCAAGCTAAATAGATGGTGTATTGGTATCTAAGCTTAAAAAGGCTGCAGCTGCTTTTTATCAATGAATAGCATGAGACTATGAATCTCAAAATGAGTTCAAGAGTTATTCAAAATGACAGCCCCAAATGCCAACCAAAGCTCAATAAGGTACTCCCAACGGGCACACTAGAGACCTTGTCAATCAACAGGTCCTTGCTCAATGACAGCAGAACCATGAGCCACTTCACAAAGAACTATCATATATATTCAATACTAGCAACTATTCAAAAATAAAAAAATAATGACTCATCTTTGGTAGAAGTTCTGTGAAAGCAGATTTAAAATATTGTAGTCTTACAGTCCCAATATTAGCAGGCTCCACAACACTGCCACAGTGTTCATACAACTGACTGGTGTATCTTTGGTCTGACTGAAAAATATGTCTACTCAGTTTAAGATCGGTAATACCTACATTCTTAACAATGTCACATTTCAGGGCCACTTACATTACAGCTTTGATGGGACAGCTGCCTTCAGGTTGGATGGTGTAATTCTTAACTCTGTTCACAGGGATTTTGGTGGTGGACCACTGCTCGCAGCAGTTCATCATTGGTCCATGTGCTAAAAAGGGCAGAAGAAATATAGAAACATTGAGCACCAGCAACAACTAAATCACATCCTTTACATAATTTTGATGTATTTATTTTTGCAGAACTTACTTGCATCGCTCAGGGTCATCCAAGTGGTAAAGCAGAGAAGAACGACTGACACCAGACTGGGTCTCATCTTGAAGTTCAAACTTTGGCTTTTTTCTTCAGTCTCTGAGTGTAAAACTTGTTTAACGCAGCCTTGTTTACGCAGCAGGTGCAGAGTATCGGTTTATTATCTGTCCAGTTTTCAAAGTCCCCTCTGCCTCTCTGGTGATTCAACCTGTGATCTTGACTCTTATAAAACACTAACTCTGACGCCTCTCCCCCTTCACACCTCAGCATGGGGGGCTGTCAGAGGGGAAACAGTGAGCTCACATTTTACAAACCTTGATGAGAAACAAAACTTCCACCACAGACCAACCCACAACTCAGCCATTACACTGCAGCATCACTAAAAAGTACAAACGTTCACACTGGAACACACTCACACGTATACACACACTGATATCTTCACTTTCACATAGGTTTTATATTCTATTTCTGAGTCACCGATAGTATTCAAAGTGAATTAGTAGAGAGGAAAAATTTTGAGTGATTTCCTTTCTAAATTTAATGTTAAATTAGAAATACTGGTTATCATTTAACTGTCATAAATGTACAATTAACCACCTTATCTAATACCAGAAGCAGTGGTATACTCAGTTAAGCTCTGTTTGGCTGTGCTGTGTATCCACGAGGGTTAATCAGTTTTTCTGTCACATAGTTATTGGTATGTGAAAACAGTTTGAACCTCTTCCAAAATTGAAGGATTTGTAGTGGTTTCAAATGTACAACTTTGAAATTTCATTAGAATATCTTAGAATATCTTAGATTATCTTAGAATATCTAGTGTCACTGCACCAAATCATCCAAATGACTGAGCCAGGTGGATTGGCTTAATAAAGAGTCACTTTTCATCACTTTTCTTTTCTTATCGTAAACTCTGTAGCCAAAAGATTAAAGCCATGGATGTTGACATTTATGCTGTTTTGGCCGAAGTATTCTCAAAAGATCTGGCTAACGTGATGTCAACCAAATCAAAAATGAAACAAACAAACTTACAGATAAAACTGTGAAAATAGAAACCTGATAGCTCTGGCATTTTTACAACACTGTTCCTGTAGATGAAATAAAAAGATTCATGAATCTAAATCTTGTGAATGTGTAACCATTGACGACTCTTTTATCAGTGTTTGTTACATTCTGGAAATTCAGTACAGAAAACTAAACAGTCTGCATCGGTTAACAGAAATGTCAATCATTTCACATTTGCTATTCTAAAACTGATGAACTAAGTCTTTAAAAAAAAACGAGCACTTGTAAATCAATGAGCTTGATAAGACCAAAGTATTAGTTTGACTGATGCTCCCTCTGTCATAACAGTAGAGGTAGGTTTAATGACCTATGCTGCCTTTTCTCTTTAAATCTCTGTGATGCAGCCTGATCTGATCTGACAGCATCCATTTTGATCTTAAGTCTCTGATGTGGATAGGTGAAATGTGTCTTCTTCTTCCCGGTGGTGTTTTCAACGGCTGCTTCCAAGTGCCTCTGGACCTTCAAAACTTCCTCCTCAAATCCAGAGGTCTGCTTATTGAGGGATAAATCTCAGCTGCCCATTAAAGCCAAATGTAACTTTCCTGTAATTTCGATCGGTACAACTACAGCTTGTCAAGCCATTTTAAGATACTGTAAGGCATCAGAAATTTGACAAGTGAAAGAATGGATTTGTGTAATGACTGAAACTGCAAATTATGCATGTGTGCTTAGTAGATTAAAGAAAGGGGCAGTCCTCCAAGAATAACTGGAGAGAAGAAAGGGAATAAAATTATATCTGTGGTTGGATCTGGACAAATTATTGAAATGAGCATTTGTGTTTAATTAGAGGAAACACAGTGAGTCAGGGGAAATAAATGTTGTCTTTAGATGAGGGTATGCATGAGCCTATAAGTTTTAACACCATATATATCGAACAGCATGGCTGAGCTAACTTATGATGTAAAAGACGTATTCAAAACTGTGAAAGAAGGAGGGTGTGAGAGTGAGATGACAGAGGAGGGTGTGAAAAAGATACAGAGAGAGAATGATATGACAAAGAATACATTTAAGAAGCTGAAGGAAAACTGAAACACCACAGGGAAAACGAAAAACAATTGGGGAGTATGGAGCCACAAGTGTTAATCTTAGCCTTGTGCTACATCATTATACCTACTCAGCAGTGACAGCAAAAAAATAAACACCTGATTGGCTGTCCACCTGCTGCCAGGATGGAAAACAAATGTTAGCTCGCCCTTGAGTCCTTCTGTCAACACCAGCAAATCCCAAGAGACACAAACACCCGACGTCCTAAATGTCCGTTCATTAAAACCAGTGACAAGCTGCCTTAACCAAGGATAAAGACACACAAATACACATAGTTTACAGAACATGCCATACAAACCAACTATGTGAAGCAGGCACACACACACATTTCTCCACAGTCAACGTCCCAGCCTCTTCATTATCATCCCTGTGGCAACCTGTTTGTCAGAGCAGAAATGCCTGGCTGGTTTATTTGTTCTTCTCTCATTCATTAGTTGTTGTCTTGGGGAAGCAGCCTGGGCTGTTGGTTGGTAGACAGCACACAGCTGATAGAAATTAGTCTCTTGATAAAGCTAGGGAATGGAACACAGCATCACAGGAAATTACAATCAATACTGGCTCTCATAACCCCATCCGATATCGATTAGAAATGGGAATGAGAAGCACACAGTTGGACCCCTATACATGCTTAAGTGGGCATAGTTAAAAAAAAAACATATACCGATATGCATGTTCATTCAGAGGCTTTGTAACTTTGAAACAAATTCAACCGTGAGAAAAGGCATAACAAGATCTAACCCTCCTTCTAAAACCACAACTTTCAAATCTCACCCCACACTTTCTCACATACTCATGTACAACTCACACACCCCAAATCATCTGCACACCAGGCTTTAACATTAAATGCAGTGCTTATAGGATCAGGCTAATTGAGTTAAGAAAGTTGTTTTTTTAAATGAAACACATCACTTGGTGGTACACAGCTCAAAGGATGGGACACAATATGAGTGGCATGTCTACAACGAGACCAGTAATTAAAGCTGCGTCTCATCAGATGGATATATTTGGCTTTGTCTGCGCTCACTGTGTAATAAAGAGTGAGCTCCAGACAGATCAAGGTTTAACTTTATCCTCAATCCAACACTGACATGTTTCACTGGTTGATTTTGAAAGATAAAGATAGGATTCTGTCTTCCTTTCTCTTGAGGAATTATGAAGATCAAAGAACCTGAACTACACTCACTGCCTTGCTTCTGTCTGTGTACACACTCTGAAAAGTTCATCTAAAGTATATAAAAAGCAGTCAAGAAACTTCCTCAAAGGCCAGGTGTGTTGTAACAAAGACCTATGTGTCTGGTGTGTGAGTCTGTGAGTCTGTTAGGCGCTAGAGCTTCCACGTGACGGGCCAAACTGCCATCTGGGGATGTGCTGCTGTAAAGAGCAGTGCACTTCAGGTCATCTTCAGGGTCGTGACACATTGGGAAGTGGAGAGATGTTTTTGATATGTAACAGTAGAAATGAACACACCGATCGATTCGTCGACCTTTGCTGGAGTGATTGCATGATGTTGTGCTTTGCCCTTCACACCAGTGCCCATCAGAGGTCCATCAAACATCAAGAATTGTTGTTTTGTGTTTCACCGGCTGGAATGAAAACTTTTCCTCCTGTGCCTCCATTGTTTCTTTTATTTCAGGAATATTATTTTTTCTATACTCTCTTTCTCTTCTCTTCAAATATATGCGACACATAGCGGATACAGATTAACACAATTTCTTTGACGTCTGTCTTAGGATGTGATAGTGAGTTGTGTGAAATAAACATAAGTGTGATATTCATATTTTTATCGATAAATACTCAGGATGTGGGTCTTTCGATAGAAGCTGCTGCACAGTGATCTGCCACCAGTGTTGGTGGCTGTGACTGGAACGCTGTGTGACCAGCACAGGCCTGTGGACTTTAACTTGCAAGAAGGACCATAAGCTGGCAAAGTTATCTAGCTTTTTAAAAACGTTCTCTGATATATTCAACCCCAACTCCATCCCTAATATTGTCCAACCCTACCCTTCTTAACCTTTGCCTTAACATTAACCCTTAACTCTAACAGCCAAAATATACTGGATGAAACCCCAGTTCAGCTCTGCGTCGTCATGATTGTATAGGCTTCCATTTAAGTCAATGTGTCAACACAGACTTGGTTTATGCTTAATGAGTCAATGAGGAATGACATTAATTTAGCAGCCTCACCTACCTTCCCCTGTCTTTTAAATGGAAAATGTCTGCATTGCTTCCCTCTGAAGATTTGTAAATACCAGATGCTCAGAAAACACAGCAGGTAAACCAGAGCTCTGAGAGTCAGAAGTACATAAAAAAGCATTTATATCATTCATCATACAGACATCACAGTGATAACCATATGATTAACAATTCCTTGTGGCCACTCTCAGCTGTGAAGAGTAATGGGTGAGAAAAAAGTTTGTAAATGAGTTAAAACAAATGTACATTTTTATACTCTGGTTTAGTATTCTAGTAGATATGTGCCCCTAACAAGAGGCAGTGTATCCCAAACACACAGGATTTGCTGATCTTGTGCTGATTCTGCGTGTCTCATCTCCATGCGTCATGTTCATGCAGAAAACGTAACCAAGCCTTCACACTGAATTTACCCTTTTGTGGTCAGGCTACAGCAAATCGTGGCACAGGATTGGCAACAATCCTATTTTTGACAGATGCCAGAGCTGTGACACATCAATTCAGTTTAGGACAAATGAGCGAGACAGGAAGTTGTGCATGGAAACTACCTAAAATCACCCAGTGATATCCAGAATACAAAATTTCAAAAAATACCTATGTCAAAAACCTGATCATATTCTGCTGACTACAAAAACAAATGGACATAATGAGTGGAGCTAGGTCAGGAGTCAACAGATTTGAGGTTTTACAGCCCAACATGTTGTTTTCTGCTCTAAAGTTGTGCTTAATTATATAATGACTGGTTAGAAATGACTCCCACTTGGACCCAGCCCTAAGTGGTCAGTTGAATTCTCTTTTCACTTTTGCTTCATTTGAAAAAGTCAATGCTTCGTATTTGCACATGCTGCTTGGGAAAACATGAAGAGACATAAAGGCCACCTAAGTGAAATCATTGAGAAGTTGATCCCCAACAAATGAGGTCTGTGGCTTGTTCCCAAGGGCCTCCAAGAGATGGCTCTTATATATTTCAAGTCAATACAAAGGGGTAAGTGGAAATACCACTTGGGGGTGTGGAATGTCATTTACTTTCCAATTAATATTTCAATTAACAAAGTCATTTTCAATTCATTCTCTGAGAGAAGGGTAGAAATGAAACTGACCTCCTACCCCGGTATCAATCTCACCGCTATTGACCCCTCAGCACAAAGCTTCAATTGTGGATCAACCGTCCATTTAGGGAAGGCATCAATAATCGACTCAAACCAGGCAGCTGCATTACCATAGACATTAGCATAGTGAGAGGGAGTGACCCGCCCCGTGCCTCCGGCTCATGGTCCAGAGGACGCAGGAGTGCGTAAAGTCCAATCAATAAGCGCTTTAATTATGGGGGAGCCTGCGCCCACAGTTCTTCATGGTTGGGAGGTACGCAATACCCCAGCTGATCCAGTACGATCATTTCAGATAGAGAGGGGATTCAACGCCTCAGTAACCTGTCTCTTTAGGCTAGAGCTATTATAGACAGCAAATTGTCCAGCCCCCTCCTTAGCTTTGGTAAAATGGGTTGATTAGTAAGGCGGCAGTGGACACTTCTTTCTTTTGTGTTGCCGTTTGGTGCTGTCAGACTGGAGAAGGCTGCTGCTTTCTTTTGTTAAATGCACGACAGCACTCAGCTCTCAGTTCATTTAACTTCTAGTTTAGTCTTGTTAAAGTGTTTGAGAGGAAATTTAAGTTGTTTAAAACTCTGGATAAGTTTTAATTCTTTGGTCTTTCTGCAGATTTTTTAAACCTATTCGTTTTTTGTGTGATTTCTGCCTTGATACTGTCTGATAATATTGTTTCTGTCTTGAAACATGGTGGTCTGTATGTGCTGTGACATTGGAAATTTGTGGTTTCTGTTTTCTTTTTCTTTTTTTTAAGTTAAAATTCTTATATTTCCTATTTCCAAAAAAAGCCAGTACAGTGTGTTCCTGACAGACAAATTTCTTCTTTAGACTGTTGGTGGATCAAACAGTGGAATTCTGGATTGGATCTATATTTTTTATAGCTTATCTTTTTGTTTTTTTGCATTCATTTGACATTGAAGTAAGGACTCCTTAATCATGTGCCTCAAAGATAGGGGTTTATTTTTTACTGTATTTGGGTTTATGCTTTCCATAATGTTGATTATGACAATGCACAATGTATTCTACTGTGTTTTACAAGGTTGGGAGGATTAAAGTCTTACAATGCCTCACCTGACTTAAACTATGAACTCCTTAGTTTTCATAAAACACCTCATATTCCACTGAAAGCTGTATCCATACAATAGCATCTTTCTCTATGGTCTCAGTTTCTTGTCACTCCTCCACACTTGTCCACTAGATGGCACACTTCCTCCACACTGAGCTAAAGTTGAGCATGAGCTTGACAGGCTCTGAGAGAGTCATCCAAATTTAGCCCTGTGGTCTACAGAGGCAAAAAATACAACTACTGCAACCCCGAGGCTACAGCAGACATTATTCTGCTCTCCATGACAAAACAGTAAACTGTGAGGTAAAGAGATAAATGTCAGCTGGTCCTGAATAATTTAGGCTTTCTATTTCAGACTAGGCTACTGGTGTCACATTGCGCTTTCAGAAGTGTTGAAAAACGTGACATGTGTCTTTTAACATGCAGGTGATGAAGCCCCTTATTGATTCTTGTGTCTGCTCGTCACTCATTTGTCTCCCTTTGGTGATGGCATTTCAGAAGAGGCCGTGCTCAAGGAATATTATTACAGGAGGGATCAAAGAGTCTGTGTCCCTTTTAGGCCACTGATTTCATTCATTACTCACCGTGGCAAGGTCTCCCTCGCCCTTCATCTCACTTTTTTATTTGTCTGCTTTGATCACACAGTACATTAAGTCCACATCACAACCTCATGCTTCATGTTTCATGTTTCCAGCATCCATACCTTTAGCTGGCGTTGTCTGTCAAACACATGTCTCAAGATAGCCTTTTTCTATCCTATACCACAACTGCCTTTTTGTTTTTCTGCTCATGTAGACCTCCCACTATTGGAAACCTTCTGCCTGAAGCTCTGCTCTCCCCCCATGACACTCTCCATTTGGTTCTCTGTTGGGTTAAGCTGGGTCATATTAAAGCCTATGTGCCTAAATGGGTGTGTTTCTGTGTGTGTGTGTGTGCAGGAGAAACGTGGTCCCTCCTGCTCTGGCTAGATTATTCTAAGTTGCTGACCTCTGGGTGATGAGAGGGGCCCGTGTTTGGAAACACAGGCTCTTGTCTTTGTCTCCAGAGCCCAGTGGGGGAGCTTGATCGGGGGCCTCTCTTGTCAGGCAAGTCCACGGACGCGCTCGGCCCATCCTGGGGTCTTATGGTCCCTCTTTGAGCACCATCCTTATATTAATATGCCATGAATAAACAGACAGCTGGTTGAGCAGGCAAACACACACACACTGAAACCCACTTACACACAATACAAGGAGTTTTGGTTTGCAAGCAAAAACATTGATCTGCGTCCCCTCACTGTGAGTCAATCTGGCCCCAATAGCCATTCAAGTGTATCTGCTTGATCTGATGTTTCCCGATAAGAGAGATTCCTCCCAGGGTGTGTGTATGTGTTTGTAAGAGAGTGTGTGTGCTTGTGTGTAAGAGAGGTATTGATTGTTGAGTGACATGGCAGTATAGATTCCAAGCAGCTGCTAAGAGTTTAAATGAGGCCTAAAACGTATCATTAAATCTCTGTGGTAGTGTCGAGGGAAACTCGCCTAAAGTGTTTTCCCTTTTTATCCTTCAGACTCTGTGTGTTCCTTTGAATGTTGGTATCATTCCCTCCCTGCTATGTCAGTGTAACATTCACAAATGTTAAAGGATGGTAGACAAGAGGTAAGTAAGCCTACACTAATAGAGGACCATGATCATTAACCCCCATGTTGTTTTGGGTTCAGTGGCATCAACCTTTGCAGTGCAGAGGCCAAGCTCTTCTTGAACCTTGGATTTATTTCTTGTGACAAATGAGAGAAAAGTCAAAGCTGATTATTTGCTTTAAAGGCAGATACAATGGCTTCTAACTACTTGCTCTTGTTTAAAATAAGAAGCAACTTAAACCTGGTATAAAAACGGAGGAATTTAGTGACAGGACGGAAAAGGAATGCAGAAAATAAAATAGTTCTTTCTAGATGGGCACTACTTTCTATGATTATTCAAGCAAGATATCAAATCCCCAAAAAACATATTTTGAAACATCTACAGTTAAAGGGGACAATTTAGGGTACAATGTCTTCAGCTGTCTGGTCAATAAAGATCGTTCTTAAAAAATCTTTATATGGGGTGCCAGTGCCATCAAGTAGTTTAAGTCTCGCCACATGAGGTTAAGCCTTTGAGGATTCCAGTACAACCTGGAGGTCCTCTCATTCCTGTTTGCTCCAACTTTTGCCCTGTGTCCTGCTCTATCCACTGTCCTGTCATCCATAATAAATGTATAAGATGCTATTAAATAACCTGAGGCAATAACACTTAAGACTTAAGATAAGTCACCTTTGCAGCAGGATAACAACATACTGTAGCGAATAATCATCAGATAACCTTGGGTTTTAGAAAAGTTTACAAGAAGACACTGATGAGGTTGATAATCTAAAGCTTGTTAAAAACTTGAGGCACACTACAAGACTAATACTACTCTCAAATGTTTGATGAGAATGCTTGTTACTCCTGTCAAACTTCTTAGTGTCTGCTGATGCTCCAGGTGTGAGCACAAAGTGTTTGAATTAGAAAGGCACTCTTCCTCTATAAAAAGCTCTTAAGGGTCAATATTTCAGCAGGGATTTCATTGAATGTTAGGGTTAGAAATGTACAACATCAAAATCCATTTCAATTTTGTGCGACAATATCTACAGAACATTGTATGGATACAGAGACAGATTAAACTGTTCAGTTTCTTCATGCCAGGAGAGCTGCTGCACAGAATGGGGACTGTGAAACTTTCAAATCATACAGATCTGGAAAGACTTACATACATTCACAAAAGTTGTAACTATACACAATGAACCCATACCCAAGTCACTGTGAATAAAAGTTTGATCCAAAATGGCCAAAATCACAATGTTGGGTTTCAATATTGGAAGTGTCATTTTAAGAATCACTGGTTATTTTCTATGGGGAAAAAGTTGATAAACATATTTTTGCAGAGGAAAAAAAAAATCAAAACTCAAGTCAGTCCTAAAGGCTTCATGTTAGTGAGGAGTGTCTCTTCTTCAACAAAATCTAAGTGACTCTCACTGATTTACTCTTTTGATATTTAGCCCTAGAGTAGCCCTGGTGCGATAAGTTACATTTAAAAACTACATCTCTGCAACAACTTTTCTGTATCTTCTCTGTAGCCAGCTGTTTCCAACTAGTGACTCCCAGCAAAGACTCCTGTTTCTCTGTGCCGCATACTGCAACCAAGAAGCTACTAAAAAGTGTTCAGATTGAAAGAGAAATGCAGTTCACTGCAATTCAGTTCATTCAATGCCATCGTTTTTTGGTGTAAAAATAAAAATGCCATCTTTGTCAAGTCTCTCCTTGAGTGCAGAAGAAAACTATTAAGATGTGTTAGTTGAGTGGGGACTAGATCAGTCATATCTGATGTATTCCAGGAACAGACATGCTAAAAACAGAAACCAGACCCTCCCCTAACGCTAAAACCCAGACTACTGATTTCAGATTGCTGGACAGACTATTTAGTTAGAGATTGAAAAACTCTTTAAACTGCATTCTCTGTGAATATTATGGGTAAGTATCACACAATTTGACAAGTTCCTGGAGGGTTGATTCTGAAAGTTGGTGAAATGTTAACCAAAGTTCTTCAAAGGGTTTATTTATGTTCTGCAATAAAAAGAATCGGACCCTGCAGCATTATCTGCAGCATTATTCCAATTATTTACAGCCATTTTAAAGCAAAAAACCCCCCAAAAAACTGCAGGCCACTTCAGAAATAAGATTTTAAATCAACATACAATCACACCTGTATTGCCAAGATTTTGCCTACAGAAATGTCTAATATATCAAAATGTGATCTTACAGTGAAAAACAGTAGGAATAGTGACGGCTGCCTGAGTGATCCTCAGACTGTAAAAAAAGTCCATCCTCTCTAGATATTGAAAAATTGATGGAATTAATGTTAGAGATTGAATCATATGAAGGCACGCTAGTCAAGCTCAATGACGATGTTATGAACTCTAGGAGGTCATGGGACGGCTTTTTTGCTTATAGCACTGCTGTGAATCTGATGATCTAGTTGGCTGCATTGGCATCAGTGTATTTATTGAATATCTACTCTGGTTGTTTTGTATGTAGGTATTTATCACATGCCTTTAGATGTCTCGTAATCAAAAACAATACACTTTATATATGTTTGAAGAAATGAGAACTTAAATGATAAAATCAACATCAAAATAAAGTCAAGCTCTTAACTAACCTGATGTGCTATTCTTTTGTTATTGGGCTGATTTTAGCCCTTGATTCTGATATCACAGTCTTGGACACTGTGTGGCCCCATACTCCTTTATGTAACTTCCTCAACATGCAAATAGAAAACAAGTGTAGTTTTTGATTCAGCCCAAAGAACTTTGTGCCTGGACATAAGCAACACAGCATTCAGTCTGGTCAATCCACCCCGGAGATCTGATAAAGTGTCTGAAGTTGGACCTATTATTGGAACTAAAAGCCAGAATGTTTCAACCTCAGATGCATTGAATGTCAGTATTTTCAAATTGATATCAACCAAATGAGTCTGGCAACACAATTAAAGCACATTACTAAATCACTGAGTTCCCATTTTGATAAGTGAAATCAAATGTGGTTTATAGTTATCACTATTATGTTTATAACCATCTTTTATCAGGGTATAATGGCTTGATTGTCCAGCCTTCTTTTAACCAGAGGTGAAAAAAGTACATACTTTCTGTACTTAAGTAGAAGTATAAGTACTTGTGTAAAAAAAAGCTGAGAAAAGTAAAAGTACAAATTCATCTACTTTACCTAAGTAAAAGTGAAAAAAGTAGTAAGGAGTGGAAAGTACAGATATTTGTGTTCAAATGTAGGGAGTGAAAGCAAGAAATTATCAAAAATATGAAGACTTTAGTTGGGTACAGATACCTGAAAAATCTACTTCAGTAAAGGAACAAAGTATTTGTACTTAAGTACTTTCTACCTCTGCTTTTAACTATACTGATTTTAAAGCAAAGATCTTTCCCTGATCTCAGTTTGCAGTGTTTCCATCTCTGTGAGGCTGTGAAGTTCGCATAGCATTGCATTGTACTACATCCAGACATCACCAGCAACAATGATCAAAATGTTGAGTCTGTGTATCAGGTGATGCGGACCATATTCCCCATCTGAGGTCCCATTATTTGAGGCTGACGGGAACTTCACATCAGCTTAAATGATATATGGTTATAAATCAAAGTGAAACTTTCACTAGATGATGGCACTAAATGAAAGTGGAAAGAAGTCTGAGTGTTCTTACAATTCATCCTGAGGGGCACATAAATCTGTTCCAACTTCAGGAGCAATCTTTCAAACAAAGTATAGGCCTTTTAGTCAAAATGATTAAAACCAATCCCATGAAAGCTCCTTAATCAGATGATCACCAAAGACAAACAGACCATAGTCTTTTGAGCATTTTCAATGGTTGTGGGGATATTTGAAGTGTAGAGTTAAGGCACCTGAATTCAGCCTGAATCAGTCTGAATTCTGAACACCCTTTGTGGGTTTTAACCATACGGCATAGAAAGCAGGTTGCATCTTATGCAGCATTCAACTTTAACTTTGAGCTTAATGTAATGATTGAATAATGTATCTACACAGCAAGAAAAACTGTTACAAGAAGTTATTCACCTGGTAAACAAGCAATGTCTTCCCATGAAGGTCAAATGTGACAACAGCTCATTTTGATGAACATTTTCTCCTTATAGCCAGAACAATAATCAAAGTTATCATCTGTTTTTCTTTGTTGTTGTTTTTTTTTCTCTTAATTATCATCTGAACTTTAAACCTTTTCAGCCACAAACTGGATCTGCAAAAACGTTCACAAACTTTGAAACGAGATCAATAAACAGCAGAAAACAAGGCTGTTTTAGTCTCATGTCAATTTTTTTTTTAAGTTCAAAAGAATTGAAACAGCAAAAAATGAACAAATGAAAGTGACGTACTTAAGAATAGAAGCCACCTACAATTGTCTCATGGCGTAACCACTCCAATAAATTGTATCACTTCTGGTCCTGTGAATGTGTTGCCTTGGCTGAACTGTGCTGTTCTGTGTAGCCTCCAGAAGCTAAGAAAAGGGAGAGGGAGGTAACATGATATGCAGCTATTTTTTTTTCAGAAGATGTTGCCTCCTTGAGATGAAATATTTAACCACACCTTTAAATTCATCACAAAGATTGGTTAATGACTCTTTTCAAGTTTGTAAAACCCCGACAATAGTCTTTCAGAAAGCTAGAGATATCTTTTTGTAGGAACACGGTGAGATGTGCTTAAAATTGAATTTTCACAGGGCAGTAATGATAATATCTCTGCATTCACACTGCATGTCAGCACTGAAAAGCATATCTACGTGACTGTAGTAACACCAGAGAAAACATTCAAGGCTACTACGCCCATCCAATTCAGAGACAAGAGTCCTCGTACTTCTGCCTCCATTCTCACTGGCCACACAGGCAATGTTTCTACAGTAGCGCTCACACACACACACAAAGACACACACCCACACACACTTGCACACACACAGAAAGTCTTGCAGATAGCAGAGGTGCTGTGGCTATGAGCGGCGTTTCACCACAGGTAATGTGATCATAGCGCAGACAGAATGATGTGTTTATATGATAAAGAGTGAGACAGGAAGGGGAGTATCAAAAATGGGAGGAGAAGGGCAAACATGGCATTAAAATGGGGAGGAATGATGGAGACGAGGCAGGTGGAAGCAAGGGAGGAATGTATATAGCCGCAGGAGGAGAAATGAAGGAGGGATAATGAGAGAAAATGAAAATGGATGATGAACGATAAGAGAGCAAGGAGAAGACAGAGAAGAGGAGGGAGTCTGCCTGTCAATCAGATTATGAACCAATCACTTGACAGAGGATTGCTTTGACCTGGAACCTGGGAGATCACATTCTCATCCTGTGCTCACACACACACACACACACACACACACACACACACACACACACACACACACACGGTCAAAGAGGCACTCAGCATCGTTTCCACACACTTGCATGGAGATAAATGTGTCTCGCTCACATCTAGTCTGGTGTTAAGTGCACGTATTAGGGAGTATCAGCATTCATGTATGTGCTTTGTGTGTGTGTGTGTGTGTGTGTGTGTGTGAGTGTGAGTAAGCTGTGTGTGTATCTGTGTGTAAGTAAGTGAATGAGTAATGAGTGAGTGATAGATGGACGATAATGCACATTTAGCCTCTCTCACTGGGCATAGATGTCTAACTTGGCTCACACATATGCACTCGCACAGAAATGTGTTTGACAAGATGACTTCCCCTCTCATTCATGTGCGCCAAACATAAATCTCTTTCCTGCACCTCTCTCTCTATATACTCACCTTTCACTGCATTTATCTTCCTCTGCATCCCCTCTTTTTTGAACCTTTGCTTCTCCTTCCCTCTCTTTATCTGTCCCTCTCACCCTCACTGCCTGTCTCTTAGTAATGGAGCTAATTTGTTTAGCACACAAAGAGTGTCTGTCCATTAGCACAGACCTGTTCCTGCCAAGAGAGATGGTGACAAATCACAGCGACGTGTGTGTGTGTGTGTGTGTATGTGTATCTGCCTCGTGTACATAACTGTGTTTATTGTTGCGTAAGGAGGAGAGGTTGCACTTGCAGAAAAAGTGTTTATCTAAAAGTAAGACGTGCTTCTTTGGACTTATAGTGTTAACTGATATATGTAGCATTCAAGCAGTTCTTGGGTTCATCGAGCTGCTCTTTTTGGCTACCCACACTCACAGACTGACTTAAAGTACACCTGCACTTCATTTTATTTGATTATATAAGCAGAGCTAAAGGCTTTGCAACCTAACTTATACCTGTAAATGATATTACTTTTTTATGGATAAAACTATTGATGCAGCTTTATCACTTAAAAACAGCATGTAGTAAGTTATTTCTTTGTTCAAAACTAATGTCTTTGCATGCCGCTCCTCGTGGCACTCTTGTACTTGAGCGTCCCTGGAAGCCATTACAGTGGGACAATGAGTCAGTATGCGCTTTACCAGGAGACTGAAAATGGGGCTGCTCAATGGGATTACGCAAACATTCCTTTCATCTATTGCTATACCTCACATCTGTGGGGAAAAAAGGACAAAAACAGAAATGAAATAGGCTAAATGTCATGAAAAGCCACTCTGCGGGCTGGCCCACGTGGTCCGATTCACTGGCAACATGATTGCAGCTCAGCCACGGTTAAAGAGTTTAAGCTGGTTGTGATAGAGAAGAATCGAAACACTCAGTGCATTATAGTTTTCTGCATACAGGGCTATGTAGTCACATCCTCTATAAACTGAGACCAGTCAGAGTGACCCATGTCCTCTTTCCTCTGCCAACAACTGGTTTTAAGCTTAGTCTCCAAAATAACCAGAGCTGATTCAAGCAGACTGTGACAATCAAGTCTGGGGCATGGAGATCACAACCTACATCACTTTAAGGATCTGTTGCGAGTGTCTCAGTGCAAGGTGTCAAAGTTTACCTTCAGAAGTGTCAAGGAATTGATGTTTTGTCAGATCAGGGCTTTTCAAAGAGTAGGTTATGCCTGATCTATAAAGATACAGCTGTCTTTTGCATCATCTGTAAATAAAAAAAGAGCCGTATGTTTAAATCCCAAATGTCCCCTTCACTGGAATAACGACCATTTAAGGCAGATTTCTCCCTCATCTGTGCCCTCATTCCTCTGCCTGTGCCCTGCATAGTTTTTGGAACTGCACATAGCCAAGGATTAACTGTCACTATGGCATCAGCAGCTACAAATCCTAATAAGATTGGAGCCCTAATGACAGCAGTTCTGTGTGATCCATATGTATGACAGTCAAATCTAAATCCCCATTCATATTCCGTGTGATCTCAGAAGAGCTATCGATGTGAGACACTAAAGCAAGCAAGGAAATGATTGAGCTCTGAGCCGGGCATCTCTCCCTCGTCTCTCTGCCAACAGACTGTCTCTGCTTGGGCAAAGTCCAATTCGTCATGATGAGTCTATACTTCCTTTCATCCCTCCTTCCCTCTCTCTTTTAACGCCTCTGATATGATGTGACACTGGCTGAAGCACATGACACAGACGTCCTCAAGCGCCCTCACCTTTTGAAACATTCAAGATCAATTTGAGATGGGAATAAAAATAGCTCCAGAGCCCCAACAACGACCTCGCCTCGCCTTGTTCCGACTGTCGCTCACCTCACCTTTCCTGGTTTATCTCCATGTTGTCTCATCATTGGCTTATAGATTGTCTCCGACAGGAATGTGATACAGGAAGGCAAGGTCGGTTTTCATTGATTGTTAAATCATTCCCTCTGCTTGAGAAGGACACGATTGAGACAGTAAAACACCGACTGCTCTTCCTCCCCCAGCAGACTTACGGTAAATATCTTTCCTCTGGGCCCAGCTAGAAGCCAGACAGCATTCACTTTGCCTTCAAGTCAGCAGTTGTCTCTTTCTGTGTGTGTGTGTGTGTGTGTGTGTGTGTGTGTGTGTGTGTGTGTGTGTGTGCGTGTGTGTGTGAACCCCCAATGTTTCCTCTCTTGCATCCAGAGAAAAATCAGGCCTAAGAAATACAGCCCTGATGAGAATAGACTTGGAACAGAGTGAATGCCCTCCTTTTTATCTGTCTGTTTGTTCTTTTGCTCTGTCTGCATAGCTGGTGTCACTCTCAAGGAGATCCTCCTCCTCCTCTTCCTCTCTCCGTCTCTCTTTATTTGTGGCTGGAGCTGGCAGAATTTTTCCTCCCTAAATAGCTGTTTTTATCTTGTTTTCCTTCCCTTGGTGCCTCCGTCCCTTCCTCCCTCTATCTCTTTGGATGAATGGCCGTCTGGACTGAGCAAAAGGAAAATTTTGGATCTCCGGAGAGCTGATTTTGAGATAGACAGTATCTATGAAGTCATACGTTTAATGATTGGTGGCTGTAGTAAAAATGTTAACCTTATTTTTTGCTGAGTTCGAGCATAATATCTGGTGCAAAATCCCTGCAAAATCAGAAACAACACAGATAAAACAAAACCAGGAAAGTTGATGCATATAGCGAGGAAATAGGCTCTGTTTCTGCAAATAAAGGCCTTGAAGACTACAGTTTCGGGGGTTTCTGAGAGGATCTCTCAGCCTCGCGTATGCAACAGAGACAGACGGGGGCAGGGAGGGCTTTGTGCATCAGCCCTTTCCCACACTCCCTTTCACCTTTTGTTGTATGGCAGGACCAAGGCTCTCTGACATGACGAATTGCTCCGGCTGCTTAACTGAGATGCTGGAAGTAGGAAAGTAAGAGTGGCTGGAAAAAGAATGATGTGTGTGATTTTACAGAACTGTGTGTGTAGGTTTTGTCCTTTAATCCCGAAGCCTGACGCTTCCTCTGCTTCCAAATTTCTGTCCCCGAACTCTCAGCTTGTCTCTCTTTGCTCCAGAGCGGAAGAGTTGAGGTCTAAATGCTTGAAACTCTACATGGGCAGATTCCACAGTGGATGAGCCACACACACACACACACACACGCACTCACACTTCCACACATAATCACGCACATGCTCTTATGCACACTAATGCCTCTGCCCAAATGCCAGCACCAAGCTGTTGCCCATAAAGCGTTCAGGCTGTCACAATAGAGACATTACCACATGAGTGAGTGGCTCTGAAAAGGGCTGAGGGTGTGTGTGTATATAGAGGGTGGCGGCTGTGAGGGGAGTTCCTGGCAAGGCAGACGACCCTGTCATCACCTCTGCCCCTTGTCAAACAAGCCAGCGCCGTCCATGGCACATGCACACAACACACACACACACTTTCGCACACACACTTGTACACAATCCTGCTGCACCGCCTCATCCGAGTTTCCTCTCTGCTTGGTTACAGTCTTTTATTTTCAAAGACAGGAGCTCTGATGGGGACATGGGGATGCGGGAGAGAGATATAGGGTAGCTGGTTAGCTGACCAGGACAGATAAAGAGGCCTCACTGCAATCTCAACACTTAAAAAGAGACAATCTTTTGAGGTTTGTCCCGGCTAATTGTTTGAAGGCTTGGACCTTTTTCAGTGTATCATCCATCTGAGAGCACTCATGTTGACTTTTACTGCCAAATCCAATGAGAATCTGCACTTTCCTGAAACACTTGTCAGGAGTTATGTGCTGAATTGGTCATGAGGAACATCAGCCCCTTTCATGTTGTCTGCTCAAGATGAGTCTGTTACACCTAACTCTCATTGTGAAAGTCATGGAGGCAGGATGGTTAGGCAAATGGTTAAACTTTAAACATCAGAGTCCAAGTCAGCAAAATTAATAAGTAAATAATAGAAGTCAAGTCCTCTTCATTTGAGTCTAGTCCAGGTCAAGTTCTCATTACCTTAGCCCAAGTCCTAGAAAAGTCCCCAGAGTAGCATGCAGGACTCACCTGGCAGAACTTGAAGTATCTAACCTTTAGTAAACAAAAGATTATGACGAAGAAAACCAAGATTTAGTTTAGGTCAAGGACTGCTGCTTTTTGACTCCAAAGTATTGGCTGTGTAAACCTAGACTGACTGTGTTAGACAGTTTTAGTGTGCAGAAACCATAGGCTGTATAATAAATGGACGTAATCTGCGAGGCGTTGCCTGTCTGTTTCTGAGGCCCAGTGTTGAAGCTCAGTGGCTGGCATTGCCATATCAGAAATGGGATGAGTGATGAGTGCCCAAACTCACAACTATTGGGTGCCCGCAAGCATACAATGCTGGGCCTCATCGTTCCATACTGAAACACAATTTTCCTCCTATGTTCCTTTTGGCGTGCATTCAATTATCCAAACCAAACTGAGCTTGAGTATGATAAGGCCTCCCTCTTGAATTCATGTCATCACTCCTTTGTACAACAGTGACAGTAAAAATCAAGTGCTTCACTTAATATCATAAACATACAGTAGGCCTATGCCTGCGAATAAAGACTGGGCCAGAGCCAAGAAGTGTTACTGTGTCTGAGCATGGCACAGACCACTCACATTAGTCAACATATTGGACTTTGGAAGAGAAACGTGCTTAGACAGTACAGATTTCCTGTGGTGAGTGAGCCCTGAGATTCAGCCGCAGCGCTTTAACAAAGCTACATTGCACTCCACATCAGAATAATGCTGGTGTCACATGTGTTTTCAAACAGCACTTTGACCTTGCAGATGTCTGAGCGGCATGACATGTAAACAAACTGTGTGTGCTTCATGACGCACTTATGCTTGTACACACATAGCACAATTTCAACATGCTGCCTTGCATGTCTAGCTAAGCAGTGGAATAACTACCTTAATGCCCTACCACTGCACCAATACAGAGGCATAGCAGACCTGTTTTGAACATAAACAGTGACAGAAAAAAAGACAAGTGCAACAAAGGTGATCTCTAAATATTTGTATTCACAGATGCACAAAACTAATGAAAACAAAATTTCTAAGGGAGGGCTGTATTACTGAACGCTGTCTTCCCAGCCCAAAGGTAACGTTTCAACAAGTATGTAATTGTGGTTGCCTGACTTGAAAACAGGATTTAAGACAACTCCTCACGAGCTACTAGGCAGGGGTGGGAAATGTGTTTCCTTGCTGATGTTTTATTTTTCTTTTCATTTCAGTCAAAGATCCTCATTTGATTTACACTTTTGGCTCATTTCTGAAAGTATGTTGAATTTCGAATTTTCAGATCACAATCATTTCATGAGAAGAGGTGAACGTACTTTATGCCAACTTTAGTGGCAATATTGTATTCTAATGTTGTCTGTTGTCTAAACGGCATAAAACATGGCTTCTACCTCTGTCTGAAGCTGCAGCAGCTCACATACTGTATCATGCCCTATCCTGTTTTTTTTATACAATGTCAAGCTCTTGTGAACTCACAGACTCAGAGCACTAAACCCCAAGAACAGTCCAGTTTGGTGTTTCAGGTTTTTGGGTATATATTGGGATTGGCTTGGAAAATAGCTGACCTATCCAGGCTGAGCGGGGTGAAGGGGTGAGAGTCTAAAGGTCGAAGGAGGAGGGAGAGTGAATAAAGGAGGAATTCTTTTTAAATGACAGAGAAAGATCTAAGAAAAGATTCCTGATGGAAACAACACAAGTAAAAAAAAAAAAAAAGCAGAACAGCGTATAAAAGGGGGGGGGGGCAAACAACACAATTTCAATACTAGTTATAGGTTACTGTCACTTTGATCTGTCACTGTGTGTGTTCGTGCAAGCGTGTGTGTGCAGCTCCAAAATGTCATTATGTAAAAGCAGTGGCAAATGCAGACGAGACCACTCTTCCACAAGGGAATGCCGGATGTGTGTGTGTGTTTGGGTGCATGCATGCGTGTGTGGTAGAGGGAGTGACAAGGGTTTAAGGGGTCGTGTCACACTGTCACTGCTGGAATGCATGACAGCAATGTTTTGTCACTGACCGGATGAATGCAGCGTCATGGCAGCAGAAGAAGAAGAAGAAGAAGAAGAAGAAGAGAAAGGGGAAGGAAGGAGAAGAAGAAAAAAGGGACCAGTAATTTTTTTTCTTCCCCCCACATTCAATGAGGAAATTAGGTCATCCAAGTAAAGCCATTGCAGGGAACAAATCATCACCATAATTGGAGCCTTAACAAATCTGTGGAGGTGGCTGCTTTGCAAAAAAAAAAAAAAAAAAAAACCCACAAAAGGCAACATGCACGTGAAAAGCTTCACACATTACAGAGAGCAGTTAAAGCAGAATTTCAGCATAAATCAGGGTACGTCTGACAGCTTTATAGCTCTTTCAGGAGCCTCATTTGGGACAGAAGCGTGATGGAAGAACGCTGCTCGTGGTAAATATAATTGTGGTCATGATCCTAGCATAAATCACGGCATGGTTACATCACAAACCGGCAAGCTGCAGAGGAAAAAAGTCCCAGTGCATTGGGGACCTATGGCAACTCTTTACCCCATTTTATCAGCTGTGAAGAGAATTTACGACTAGAGAAATTAGGATAAGATTCTGCTCAGTTCACATTCAAAAGCACACACCAAAATGAGTGCCCAGAGTCATTGCAAATCTGCTTGTCTGAATACACAGAAATCAGATATCCAAGTTCAGCTTGTCCTGAAATAACATTCAGAAGGGTTCACAAGTCCACTGTCCCCAAAACTAGGACTCCTGCAGTAGAGAAGGACAACTAGATAGACCGTGGTTAAAATTCATCTTTATAGTATTGGATGAGCTGATCTCTAAAATGATGGTGTCACTGAAAGAGCATAAAAAGTGCAGGGAAGTTGTGTTACTTTACTTGATAACTGTAGAAAAACAGAGATGTGAAGAAAAACTTCAGGTTAGGGAAACTCACAACTCTTGAAAAGCATCAGACTGTATTTGTTGTGTAGAATAGTAAATGTTGTTTTGACAGTGATGTTTTCATATGTCTAATCAAGAACCCATGCCCTGCTGCCAAAATGAACACATATAAAACACTGTCATGTATCGTTCAATCTGGCAGTGTCCAAACAAGTTTGAGAGGTGGAGGGTGAGAAATTCTTTGTCTTCCAAACAAAAGTGGTTGATATCATTCATGCAGACTTGCATCTTTCCTTCTCCCCAAGTCCTGATTTCATCACCAGATTGTCTGAGGGACAGGAGGGTTTGGTTTTAAAGACAGAAAAGGTGATCACCAGGAATTATATCATTTTATTAAAGTTTTTAGTTGGCAACAGAGTCAGATCTTTTCCTGTGTCATGCCGCAGTTGGAAGCCTCACTCCCCCACTAAGGAGCAGTTTCATGAGTGTGTGACGTCACATGAAGATTTTAAGTTTCTTTGTTTTATGGCACTAAAACTTCCTGCATCTTTGTAGTGTACTGTAATTAAACTCCATGATGCTATATTTGACATGTAATGCCGACCAAGGTTTTATATTTTTCATTCTTATATATTTGGCTGTCATAGATCAAACATTTTCTATCTCCTGATCAGATTTCAAAGCATCCCCAGCTGACAGGTTAAACAGCTGAAGAGGCACTTCAGGGATGAGAAGCCCAACATTTTTAGTCTGAACCCTAACATACATGCACACACTCCAGCGGTTAACCGAGAGTTAACGCCCTCTTCTTCAGTGTATTCCCCCTCTGCAGGGGGCAGAGGTTTGAGCTCTGTCAGGCGGCTGTGTTGAGAAGGAAGATTGAAAGGTTGACCTTGCACACCCTCTGCTCCTCCTCACACATTTCACATGACAGACTGCGCACGTTATTTATTCATGTTTAAACACAGTCTGCTTAAGGCACACCAATGCTCAGATTCTCACTCATACACCCACATGTTATTCCTGACGTCCAAAATGTAGTCAAAAACATGTAAAGGCTGAATAAATCTCCATAAAGTGTTTGATTGGAATCTGTTGTGCATGTCAGTGTAGTCTGCTGCTGGAAGCAATGCCAGAAACCATTTCAACAACAAGACGAGACGCAGAGACATGCCTGAGCTGACACTAATCCAGTAATTGCCATGTGCCTGTGTTGCTTATCAAAATAATTGACAGTATTTTCTACAGTCAGATAGAAGTGTTTATCCTGGTGCTACCAGACTTCCCAAAAACTCTGAATCAGTAATGAGATGGTTCCATTTTTTGTTTTGTGTTGACCACAAAGGTGTTTCATGTTAGATCTGTCAGTTTAATGAAAGAGGATTTTATATCCTGTATCATAACAAAACGTTGTCACATATTTTGGGTTTTAATGAATTAGTCCATGATTAGTTAAAGCACAGACTAAGCTATTCATGATGATGAGAGTTACAACCCACATGCAGCAGTAATACAGGAGTGGTCTGTTCAAACTTGAGTCTGTGAGTAAAATAAAGAGCGAGGTTATGTTTGCCCTGCTTGGTGAGGTTGGAGTTGGTAGATGAACACTGATAGGACATAACCAGGAATCACTTGTACAAGTTATGGATATTTCTCAGAGCACCAGGCTGTGAGTAGCACTGAATATAGTCATATACCAAACAACCCTACAGACTGAGTTTGGAAAGTTTACTTGTCACATGTCAGCTATAGCACTGGCATAAAGGTAAAAATTTGTCTTGAATAGAGAAAAGTAGTATTAAAAAGAAAACTCACCCTGTATTCATTTACTTCAAAACAAACACGTCTTAGTAAGTCATGTCCTTACAACAGTGCGTGCAAGTGCACATGGGGAATGGAGTCTCTATCCCTTAAAAACGTGAGCTTGCCAAAAAAGTCCACATAGCCCCCCAAGTGTAGTGGCACTCATTCTGTATGTACCATATTTGGGGCCTCAAAGGCTCATTAATACGCCCTTTTGGTACGTTAATCTATACATCTGTTTCAAACTATGTTACTGTCATGGCTCACATACTTCCATACGTCCTCTATGTTGGCGTTGCTGTTCAACAAGACATCGACCAGGAGGGGGCAGCCCTGAGTCACAAGTTTATGACAATAACAACTCAAAAACAAATGTGGCGACTGTGGAGGATGGGGTTGCAAATGTACCTCTTAATATAAAAGACAAAAAAGGAGTCTGCAGTAGTTGAGGCTGTTTAATACATCACACTTCTCTTTAAAAAGTTTCGCCACTAACAAAAAAAAAGGCTTTAGTTCACTAGGGAGCATAAAGATTGGACGCTGGAGGAATGGAAGAAGGTTTTGTGGTTTGATGAGTCCAGATTCACCCTGTTCCAGAGTGATGGGCGCATCAGGGTAAGAAAAGATGCAGGTGAAGTGATGCACCCATCATGCCTAGTGCCTACTGTACAAGCCTGAGGGGGCAGTGCTATGATCTGAGGTTGCTTATCAAAGCTTATCTAAACAATGCAACAGTGAATGTGTGCTGTAATCAAAGCTAATGGTGGTCCAACAAAATATCGGAAAATTTCAGAGCATGTGTCCTTATCTTTGGTTGCAATTTTTTTGGGGGGGCGGGACAGTGTACCTTGAAAGAAAAAAAATGGAAACAAACGAACAAAAAACCCGATTCTCTCTGCCAATCTGGGTGTAGTGCAAGTACCCCCCCCAGTCAAAATCTCACATCTCAAATGTTCTTGTCTTATTAGACAGCTTCAGCTTTTCATCACCCTTGAAGCTCAGAGATGCAGGATTTTAGTTTTTAAGTCTGTAAAGTAAACTGAAGTGCAGGCTTTTCCCTTACAGCCCTAAGAGGTGTTTTAACTTGTTTGCTTTGCGATGGAGAAGATCTCTATTCAACGGTTTATTTTATGAAAAGGACATTTTTTTTCCACTCAAAGTGAGTTTAAACGTACTTTTTTTCAACAGTGTAACTAGTGAGACCAGTCTTCAACAGCCGCTTTACCACCCTAGAGTCAGGGGGCTGATTGACAGGAGTTGGCTGTTTGTGGACCCTCCTTCCCAACGTCTCCTCCTCCCTTCTCTCGCTCTCTCTCTCCTCTCTCCTCTCCTCTGCTCCCTCTCTCTCCTCAATCGCAAGGCTGCGCTCACCGACTCGACACCGCCGACAGGGATGCAGCGAGGGCGCAGCGCAGCCTGAAAAATGGCAACACCACGCGTCCTGTGGATCTATCCATCCTTTTCCCTCCTGACCTGCCTGCTTCTCTTTCGCGCGTTGTCACCGAGCAGAGCTTTACGGAATTACCCGGAGAATGAAGGTGGGTGTCCTGACCGGGGTGGTTGTGTTTGATGTCTCTTGGTGGCTCACTGTGTGCGCGGTGTTTGGCTGGTTGGATGGTTGGATGGATGGATGAGGAGCCCGGGCATCCCGCGGTTCTCCTCGCCGGGGGAAGGAGAGTGTGAGGCGTTGGAGACTCTCGTTAAGTGCTCGGCTCAGTTATGAATGATGCATTAAGAAAAGCGGTGGGAAAAGGGAGGGAAAACACTGTTGGTCACGTTTTTCTATTCCGAGGATGCTGACATTAAATTTGTATGACATATACACAGAGGGAGTCCTGCCATGCTGAAGATAGAAAGGCCTGGTGTGGGCAGTTTTACTTTCTAACCTTTAATTAATCTGTGCAACTATTTTACTAGCCTTAATTTGGTCTAACTTATAATGATTACGCCTGCGCAATATTGACATCTCTGCCAAAATCTTCCTTTGTTAAATTTATCTGTATTAAAACTGATAAATGTTAAGGACTGTCTCAGTCTGCAAATAAGGAGCAGCAATTACATCAATTTTGTCACAAGCTAATGCTGAGCCCCTCTCACTTATCGTATTACCATTGATGCCTGCCTGAAATGAGCCAATACATTTACCCACTAACTACTCCTGACTGTTTACTAGACTGAAACATGGAAGGCTGAGTTATTTAATTTGACTGAGTCGTACTAAAATGAGCAGAAAAGTTACATCCACAGCTGTGAGTTTCTAAAGCAGGGTATTAGAAGTAAAAAAGGATGTGTCTGTTATTAATTTTGAGTCTGACTGCAGATGACACAGCTGTGACTTGATTGTCATCTCAGGAGTTATTTCATTCAAAGCTTTGCTCAGTCAATCTTCTGCTTTTTCTCCCTCACATTTACAAACCACAACACATGCCACAACTCCACATTCAATACTCAAACTGAACAAATTAGACTCACACATTGGCAGACCACACAAGCTTTCTCTTTCTACAGGATATCTCCCACGTGTACGCATACATGGCGCTGAATTTATGTCACAGCCCATAGGAGTTCACACAGAACAAAGGAGGCTCCTGAGGATAGATAGGGAGCAGCATGGAGGAGTAAGGAGGAGTGTTTTAACAGCGGGAGACAACGCATGTGAGGGTGACTCTAACACACTGCTGAATATTCATTAAAATGAGCAGGAGTGATGAAACCAAATGGAAGCTGAGGAAACTCCTGTTGATTTAGATAAATGGACAGGAGGAGCATCTTTGAGTGTGTGTGTTTGTGTGTTAACATCTCCATTTTGAGAGTTTTGTGAATGATTTACCAGTTACAGAGGTTTTCATCACAGACACAGTCTTTTAAATAATCTCACAGGCAGGTGTGTGAGTGTGTGACTCACTTGTTCTCCGGTTATTTCTTTATCCTGCTGTGTCAGACTATTGGCCTAATTGGCACCTTTAAGTCCATGGCCCAGCTTGTGTGTGTGTACGTGGAGCGACTGTGTGTGCATGTGCCCCAGTGGGACAGTAATCCAATGGAGTCATTTTTGTCCGCCCTGCACTCTTTGCATTGCGTTTCTACCTTTGGACCTGCCAGTTTTCCTGCTGTGACTGTCTGCTTAGCAGAGGGATTGCTCTCTTTAGTGCCTGTGTGTGTGTGTATGTATGTGTGTGTATATGTGTGTGCCCTGCATACCTTGTGTTTGTCTATGAGTGCACATATTCTCCACCCACGCATCTCTGTAGTCAAGTTATTCCAGGAAATTCTCCCTCTGAGTGTGTCTGGGAGCAGAAGCGAAGCTGTCATAAAAAGAAGAGATACAGCTCTCAAGGCTCAATTAAGAGTACAGGCCTTTTGATAGAGCTGATAGTGTTTGCAGTGTTAAGCTGACAACAAGCTTAGTTTACAACCATAGCTACTCATAAAGAGATGGCATTTAGCAGAAAAAAAAGTTGTTGAAGTGGACCTTTGTGGAGAAATGATGTATTTCTTGACATGTAGCTAATCCCAAACCAGAGAACCTGGTACTGAGTTGTAAGAGGTTCATTTAGAGGTTGTTGTGATAAAGAGCGTTCCTGTAAAGGTCTTTGTTAAAGAAAGAGCAGGAGAGAGAGAGAGAGAATGGAAGAGGAGAAGATGAGATTTTTTGCACCAGCAGAGGGAGCCCAACACCCCGTCTGTCTGCACCCGAAGGGCATGCTGATGTAACAGCAGGGTGGGTGCTCGCAGGTCTCCCAGGGTTTCTCTGTTTTTGTCCTGCTGTCTTCATCCTCTCATCTAACTCAGGGACACAGCAGGTTTTCACATGTTGTCGTTTTTCTTTTTTTGTTCTTGCATCGACTCGTGCTTTTTTTCATCCTTCTCAAGCAGAACCCAGTTAGGGCGAAGAGCATCACTACTTTCTATTTCTGTGTCTTCCCTCTGACTCTAAATATACCCCCCAATCCTAGAAAACACACAGTAGCAGCACAAATCGAGCACTGTGCTACCTTTTGCAGCAAGGGGTTTGTTTATTGGAGTACACTTTGAGAGGTAAATGAATGCTGCAGTCTTAGGGCAGTATCAAAATGGATTTATAATTGAATAATTATCAAGAGTGGGCTGAGTTCTTTTTTTCTGTGCGGCACTTGAAGCTACTGCAAGGAGCAAGAAGGCCACATTTAATTTTGATACTTCTTTATGACCTATAAATGCATCAGGAGTGAACTGGAGTTTCAAGCGAGGTGTGTAATCTCAATTGAGATGAAGATTTTGTTATAGCAGCAACTCTACTTATGCATTAAAGAGTGGTGGGGTCAAGTTAGTTTTAATGATAATAAAACGAATTAATTTTTTAAATGATATAATCACATGCCCTTTTACATACATTCTGCTGCTTCCATGATAGAAAAAAAGGCATTACCTCCTTAGTTTTCAATTTCAAATTTCACTTAAGAAAATGCAGTCAGAGCAGTTGACAAGTGAAAGAGCACAATGAAGCTTAATGTCCCCCTGTTGTTAAATAAAAAAAGATTTTCACGGAAATACTCAGAGTATGAGCAACAACTCATTAACAAAGCACACAGGTGGAGTTTATAGACCAATGACAGCAGGTCATTGGTCTATAAAGCTGGCAGAGCTTTGTTTTGGGGTGTGTGAATCTGCGGCTCTGATCCAAGAAACTTCTCTAAATTGGCATGAAGTGACCAGAAACAATAGAAGTAAAGTTAAATGTATACAGAGCTGTTATGATACGACCAAACTGGAACTTCTGAAAAATGAAAATACGGTTGCATTAATTGAGAATAGTTGGATATTAGTGAGTTATCAAAAATATGACGGTATGACTGCACTAGGTGGTCATTTGAACTCACACTCCTGTTTATGTCTCATTGCTTAACAATGTTTTCTGTAAAAGACAAACAAAATACAGTGTTTGATAAACTAAACATCCTGGAACTGTCTCCTGCCTGGTTAGTTGTATGAATATTCTCCATAGCAAAGTGCAAAGAGCCAAAGCAAATAGAGGAACTCATGTTCTCCTTAATTTCTGTCTATTTAATACAAACTATCACAATTACAAATTCAGAGTATGCTTCTATTATTACCCATAAAGACAATAGGCCCCAGAAAAACAGAGAAAAAGCATCAAAAAGAGCTGATAATGTGACTCATCTGTGGTTTACATTGTAGTCTTGAGGTTTACTGTATTCTCTAATTGGTCCTGGAAGTCCAGTACACTTTTCATTGGATTGGCCTCAAGGTGCTTTGGGTGGAGGGATTACTGTAGTGCTTTGTAAGGTCAACATGAGGGTGAGCAGTTAGTGCAGAGGCAAGCATATGTAAAGTGTGCCCTCATTCTTATGATTCACACAAGATCCTGACTGTGGTATAATGTTGGGTCAAAGGTCGCCTCTGGTTTAATTGCTTTAATCTATAATGGTTGCTTGTAGTTATCGGCAGAACCATACCTCATTAAGTATGTGTCAGTGTGTGCATGTGCGTGTGCGACTCTTACAGATTGCCATGCTCCCATGTAACAACCATGACCTTGGACTGGCGAGGATATAGATCTCTGCTCCCATCAGGCAGAGACAGCAATCGCAAGCACCCTCCTGTTTTTCTTTTCTACCTCCTCCACTCTAATCCCCTACTCAATTTTCTATCAGCCCCCGTCTCTCACTCCCTGCTTGTTTTTCAGTTTTTTCCCTCTGTTTGTCTCCTGTCTCTTTCTATTTCTGATCTCCTGTGGCAGTGGAACAGTTAGGCAAGACCCACAACACAAGGCTGTGCTCTGGCTATACTCTTGAGCACATGGATGTATGTGCGCATCTATGCACACGCCTCCATGCACACTCATGCTGTCGTTATGTACGACTGGGGGGTAGTTTGGTGGTCTTGGTCCAGAGAATAGTGTCACGTATTCCCGGTGCTAGCTGATAGATGGGGTTATAAATACAGCTCAGTGACAGAGAAGGATTCTGCTGTGAGGGCTTCACCTCAAGGATTCAATGTGTGTGTGTGTGTGTGTGTGTGTGTGTGTGTGTGTGTGTGTGTGTGTGTGTGTGTGTGTGTGTGTGTGTATTTGTGTGTTTGAGGGTAGACACAAAGAGAGAAACTGGAATTACAGATAAAAGAAGAAAATATGAATCCACAAGAGAGAATCTGAAACAAAGAAAAGTGTGGGGGAAAAAGAACAAAGAAACAGACATTGTTCTAAACAGAGAATCACACCCATTCCTCCGTGCTCTACCGAGCAGAGCCCACAAACCAACAGTCTTAATGATGTGCTCAAGATGGTTTTGTACAGCAAATTCAATTCATTTTTAACTGTTTAAGCGCATTAGTAGTACTTGGTTTCTCTTTGAAACCAAAAGGAGATTTATCACTTCAACTTATGCCAGACTGAAAATAAGGGGAAACATCATAGAGGCTCTGTTAAAACCATCAAGAGTACACCTGCTGGCAGCCTTAAAGCTCAGCGGTTAACACAAGTTAAATTTTCTTATTTTTTTGAATTAGTGCCAAGATATAAAATAGATGATGGCTTGTGGCTTTGAGGCAAATCCTCAAGTCCTGCGATGTAGTGATATTTCTTGGAAGCCTCTTCAGCTTATCAAGACATCTCCTGTCATTTTAAAAAGTATGATCTGATTTTATCTCCTACTCTGTAGTATTCTGTTTTAAGAATTTTAAAAATTAACTCAGAGTTGAAAATTAGACATGAGAGTCTAGCAATTTTAACCATCACCAGACCTTTGTGCTGAGCTAAGCTATGCTAACATTTGTAAGGCTTCAACCTAACTTGTAAATTAAAAAATGTTTGCTATGTGTTACTAGTACTTATCAAGGCTACTACTTTGGCTTGTTGCTATCAATTCAACACTCTGAATAGTCAATGGACAGATTTACTTCATTGAAACTTAACTTACTGTTTTGATTCACAACTATCACATGTTTTTCCAAGAGCGTCACTCTAACAGTTGTCACATTTTTAGGCTTGGATGATTTCTAAAGTCTATTAATGTCAAAGGAAGCTCCTCGGTGTGTGATGGCTGGTGGTTGTAGTGAGGTTTTAGAATAAATGGGGCTCCAGTATGCCTGCTGACCCCTTCCCCCTCTGAACTAACCCTTAACTGCTGCTCAAATCACTGATCATTGGGCCTTGACCACCCTCTGCCCACCATTTGAAAACACACACACACACACACACACACACACACACTCTCTCTCTCTCTCTCTCTCTCTCTCTCTCTCTCTCTCTCTCTCCCATTTCAAGCCATCCATCTCCCCCTGCTCCTCCTCATTCCCAGCCTGCACCCCTTTTTCGCGACCTTTAATATTGCTAAATTGAATTTGGTTGTTTTCCTTCCCCTCTCCCTCTCTTCTGTTTTTCTCTTGTTGTTTGCTCTGCGGGTTTGGCTCGTGCAGCAGCTGTGAAAGGCTGATTTAGCCAGCTTTATAAACAAACAGCCATGGATTTGGGTCAGTGGCAGGAATAGGATGTTTGCTGACCAGTGTTCCTATCTCTTCTCTGCTTGTGAACAACTTTGAAGGACTATTATGAAAGGGAAGGTAAATTATGAAAGCAAAATAGTGCATACAACTAAAGAGGATGGTATTTATCTGCCTGATTTTACTTCACATAATAGATCCACTGACTCGGAATAAATAGGTAATTTTGCATGTTCTGTGCACACTACCTTAAGTTAGGTTAGTCCTCAAATGCATGATATATGCTCTTCATGCTTGTCTTTACACTTACACAGAATTTGTAGGGTTTTTTTTATTTCTGTGTTGGGCTAAGCTGAGCTAAGCTAAACCCACTCCTCTGTTGAGTTTCTATGAACATCCAGATGACCAAGATAAAACTCAGACACAGCATCTGCTGAGATCTGAGGAGCCTAGAGGCCTAACTGCTGCCAAAGACTGCCTCAGCAGTATCAGTGGTGGATGGCTCAGAACTTTCTTCTACTCAATAATAAAACCCCAAATTACGTTATTAAGTACAGAAAATTATTCAGACTCCATGTGGCTTATACTCTAACTTCGGACACAACTTCCACATAGTTGTTTCAACAGGCTGCTGATTACTTTTTCACATCCGTGTGAGTCTGGCTCAGAGTTAGACATCAGAACTGTTGACACCTCAGAACCAATCAGCAACCTCCAACCCTCCGTAGCAACCAACCCACCAACTAAAAATAGAGACAAAAATCTAAAGGAGATTGTGCTTTTTCTCCCTGAGAGCCCCTTGACTTTGGAACAGCCTGTCTGCTCTCAATGCATGTTGTAGGTTCTTATGTTTTAGACTAAATTTGCTCTTTGGGTTCTCCTTCACTTGGCCATGTCCATGTAGATTCTAAGGCATCTAAAAGTTTGAGTTTCCCCAATTTAGCTAGATACAGACTATATATTTTTATGTGGATAGTAGTTTGGCTACATAGTGGTTGTCTCGAAAAAAATTTGCGTGTTAGTTGTGATTGAAACTTCTGATCATAACATTAGAGTTTTCTTTGTTTCCTTCTTGTGAGTCAAAATAGTATCCTAATCTTTATTTCCCACAAACTGCTCTTTTAATTGACAGAACTTTCTCCCTAGTTAACACTACATGGAAGTTTGCTGAAACAATAACAACAATGATGGACAAACGTTTTTGCCTATGCTTTTTTTGTTTTACTTGCATACTGTTCTTAAATCTTTCCTTATTCTTTTAGCTAGAAAGTCTACTAGTTGTGTCCCATCTTACTCTCTGTTTATGGTGTCAGTGTCAGTGTAAATTGGTTTAACTTTGATTGACAGAGGCAGCTGGGCAGACAGAAAAGCTGCAGGACAGACAGCCATGGTTGGCGTGTTTGTCTATATGTTATATTGGTGTTTACTCACAGAAGCAGACATGTCCAAGCACTCTCTTATCTGACATGTGATTTGCTAACAGCCTCGGCTGTTGCGGCTCACTCCTGAGATCCCTGGCCAATTAACCCTCCTGTGACCAACCACTGTGTGACAGGCCCAAGTGTGTGTGTGTGAAAATGTGTGTGAATGTGCACCCTTTCTATCAGCAGAAATGTCAAACAACTAACAAAGCATAAAAAAAGGTTAAGAAAAAGCCTGTAAAGAGAAACACACACACACACATACACAGTAAAAACAGAATTTAAAGACCCTCTTGACTAGTAAGCCGTGCTGTGCCTTATTAAGAGAAAACGCTTTATCTCTCACTCCTCATTCACTCCTCACAAGCTTCTCTTAATTCACTTCTTTAAATGAATGGTGGATTGTGTCACAGTTAGTGCAAGCATGTGTGGAGGCGTATCTCTCCACAAGTCGTCTCTGAATGTTCAAGGTCTCTGCTCTGAGTGTGCCTGTGTACTGTACATGATTGTATGTGTTTGTTACTACTCCTCCTAGATGGATAGTTAGTGGACGAAGCTGATTTGAAAACGAGTGTCTAGATGTGACTTGGAGCCACTGTTCCACACTGCACTCATTGAACCATGGACACACGCACATGCACACACGCACACACACACACTTCAGAGCCTCTTCAAGTGACAAACTAGGGCAGTGCTCCTGTCACAGTCTGTCAGCATGGCGTCTTCTCTGTTCAGCTAAAGCTGCCAGTGTATATGAAACAGCAGACTCGGCTAATGTACTTCCTGTCAAAGTGACGGAGGGGGAGGGGTTGGTCTGAAAAATGCAAAATCAACGGGGCACAGTTCTTCATGTATAGGAATATTTTATAAACTTTTTTATTTTTTTTGCTTTGTGCACCATCTGCTTTTCAGATTGATGTTTTCTCTCAAGGCTTTGTAGAGAAGGTTTTTTATTTCCCATGGGCAGCCTTTTTAAAACTCACTTTACTAAAACAGCTGCCTTGAAAAGTGATTCCTAACACTCGCCACACATCTTCTGACTATTTTATGGCATCAGTTGCTGTTGTTTTGATGTGTTTCAATGTGATTAAGGGTTGGATGTACATTTTGGCAGCTTTGTTTTTTTTTCTTTTTTTTAGGAAAATCCAATCTCAAAGTTGAAATCGGTTTACTGGTATATTTTTTGAGGAAAGATATGCCTTTTATTTCTGTCAAGGCTGTCCCTGTTTTGTCAATCAACGAAAGTACAGTGCAGCATTTGTTACAAACAGGTTGTTGTGATACCTTTGCTTTTAGAGTGAAATCTGCTTTACTGTCATGAAGACAAGACTGGAAGGCAATTTGATGTGATTGACGTCTCTTACATTTATCAAACCTTTATCACTCGTGTCTGATTTGCAGGGGTTCCCATATTTTTCCATTTAACACTGGCACTAAAATCTTTTGTGTCACAAGAGGGCACTGAATGACATTAAACATTTTTCTGATGCTTTACACATTTGCTGCTCTGAAGTGAAAATACTCTTAAAAATGTTCTGACAGAAAAAAAAAGCGATCAAAAATTTTAACGCCATACTTAAATTCGATATTTTATATCTTAACAGACATATGCATTAATCTTAAAGTTTTCTGATTATATATGCCTTTATCCAAAAAAAAAGCCTTTACACCCATTTTTTCCCAGTCAAAACAGTACATCAGTCACCAGAAGACATGTTTAAAATGACACCATGTGGTGTTCAATGCAGAGACACCTGATATGAGCCCAGTCATCACGAGATCAGATGATTGAAATGGATGTAAACAGCAAAGTTAGCCTGGACAGAATGGATTGTATAGTATTGAAGGCACATAAAGAGTCACAGCTGATATGCATCCAGCTTCGCTTATGGAAGCGGAGTGAGACGTTCAGCATGTCTACGCATACAAGACTAGATCCCCTGCTGTGACTTTACAATTGAGCTATGACCTTAGTCGAACCGTTGCATGCATGTAAACATCCTGAATGATGTGATCCCTTAAGCCCCTGCTGGGAGTATAACCAGCAGACTTTCAGGCATTTTGAGTCTACTTGAGATGCCGTGGCTCTCTTAAACAACAGTACGGTTTGTCACATACAACCACAATTGCTACTTGCAACATAAACACTGGAGAGTAAGGGAAGAGAAAATTCAAAGCAATGTTTCATACAGAATCGAAAAATAAATGATAATGTATTGTGAACAGATACCTCAACATATGACCAATAGCTTAGTTACTTTGAATACTCAGAAATGAACTGCAAAAACCTGAGTCTTAACAAGTGTTTAATTCTTAGTTCGAAAACAAAACGGCATTATTTGACTAAATACGAGCCACATTCACCTTACAAGTCCAGAAAAATGTCCTATTTCAAAGTATTAGAAGACAAAAAAGGGACTGAGTTTTTGGAGTGAGCAAAAAATGCAATTTTTTTTTTTTCAGCAAAATATATGTTTAGTTTATTGAATCAAGACATTACTTTTGACCCACTGGCAGGTTTTTTATATTACTTTGTATTAAGCCCCTGCTATTTTTTGTACAAACTGATGTGTATTTCTTGTGCTTCTGAATGAAAGTTATAGAGAGCCGTCGGATTTTAACAACAGTGAGTTTATTGTCAGATCTATCCCTGGTCTATGTGTGCTAAATATGAGGGATGGAAATTAAAACCTGCATTACTAAAACATAATCATTCATTATGCTTGATTTCCATTACAAAAGTGAATAAACTTTGATATATGAACAGTACATATCAAAACAAATGACCATTTAAGGGATAAGTAATTACAAGCTTTGATGCACTTTTCTATCAACTCAGGATTCAGACACCCATTTGGCATTCAGCCATGCATAAAAGAGCTAATTGAATTTTATTGTTGAGTTTCAAGTATCAGTCTCAACCGTCAATGATCTGCTCCTGTCTGTCGCTCATTTGTATCTCCATGTATGGCTGTCTTTGATTTATGATTCAGTCTGACCTAAATTTTAATTTTGTGTTTGTCCAAGTGTGGAAGATCAACATAATATCTCACAGAGCAGATGAGGAGAGTTATAGAGCAGGGGCAATCCAGCTGAATCAAAGAAGAATCAGGATAAGAATTTAATTTAAATCCACTGAATTATTCATAGACACGTTCAGTTTGCAGACAGCTATCATACTCAAAGCAAGAATAATGTTTTTACTCTGAAATTCTGCTAGATTGAAGCGCTTCCCACTAAAAACTGTTACTGAAACATGAAATTAAAAATGTTTTAAATTGGGTTGTGGCTGCTTGAGGCAAAACACATCCCACGCTCACAAATAGCACATAATGGAGCTTGAAAATGTGAGGTGTGAATACAAATGCTGTGAAAAGTTCTCACCACAACCGTTTTTGAACTCAACTGTGTTCATTCGAGAACAACTATACAGAATACCTCGATTTTAAAGAGGATTTCACTCAAGCTTTGGAGTTAAGGTGTAAAAGGATGGAGGGTGGATAGCTCACCTGATCAAGGAGTTCAATATTTCCACCTCAAAGAATTATTATAATGGAGACAGCTAGATAAAAGCATCACAAAGAGGAAAAAAGCTTGACTATAAAAAAATAATGGAAGCTAAAGTCACTTGAGGTAACGAGAGGAAGGACATACACTAACGCACAGCTTTGATAAAAATAGTCTGAACAGAAGATGACAGAGCAGAAGGAGAGAGAAAACTTAAAGAGAGGAGAGAAATTGAGAGCCTCTGGTGGTTTGTGGATGAGTGGAGAGATGACTGATGAAAAGACAGTGAGAGGGAAAGACTCGCTACGACGGCAGTTTGTTCCCAAAGTTCAGAGCTCAACTCTTCCCACTCCTTCATCCTGATCTCCGTCGGCCCGTTTGTTGCCCTGACAACACTCTCAGCCGTTCAACTGCACTCTCAGTGGAGTGGAAGCAGGGGGAGGTCTGAGTGTGTGTGAGTGTGTGTCAGTGCGAGTAGTATGGCTGTTTTATTTATTGCATTTTGCCGTATTTGAGAGCAGTAAGTGTCTCAGTATACAGAGAGCTGCAGGCTTCTTTTACTATAGCATGTTGTGAACTTGTTTTAGCATTATTTCCATTAACAACATTTTTCAAATTGTTTTGTGAACTTAAATGATCAGTTAAGCAATCTGTTTGACCTTTTGTGGTTTTGGATAGGACAGTGAACAAGATAAAAAGCATGGAGGAGAGTGAGGAGGACATGCAGCAAAATGACTGAGTCCAGTCTGTACATGGGGCACCAGCTGCAACACCTGAACTCAACTTGGCCCCCCCAAAATGTATTAATCTCCTGCATGATGAGAATGTTTAAAAAATGATTTTAACTATGGCTGACATTTAAAAATTAATATTGTGCCTCAATGATGCCATGAATTCACAAGAACAATGACAAGATTCACACACAAGGATGCAAAAGAGCCTCACAGCAGCCACGCGCAACACTTCTCTGCTTGTGAGAGCAGATCTGCAGCCTCTATGGAGAAAACTACATCTTGAGCATGTGCAGAAACTGGACCGAGCATGTGATTGTTTTCCCTGTGCTCTGTGCTTGTGAAACTCTCAACGCCTGGTGTGTGAATAGATTTTGCCTTTGCTGAAAGTCAACGAGCGTGCACAGTCACAGTGGCAGTCCTTCGCTCTTGTGATTGGACTGATTGAAGAGAGCAGTCAAACATCATTCCCCCCTCACTGAGCTGAGATTTTATTAGCACTACATACATTCATACATACACATAGCTTTATATTTGCAGGCTTTCACTGTGCATAAATGATTTAAGTCAGCATCTAGTTGTCTCTCTACCTTTGTGGTTCCTGCCTGAGTGTCTATACACATCTTCCCATAAGTAGAAAATGTTTGAAACTGCTCCTTTATGATGGCTCTGAACCTTCCTATTTACATTTCAAGGCACATAC